>SJYA01010934.1:6287-18626 GCA_006410615.1 Neotragus moschatus
CGCCCTCCCTCAGCCCCTCTACCAGCAGGCTGTTGGGATGGGGAGAGGGCCGGTGGGGGTGGGGGCGAGGGCTGCTGGGGGTCCGGGGGACTCGGTGAAAGTTTCTTTTTGGTCTGTTTTGGAGGCAGCTAGTGAGGGCCTCTCCCCGCAGTGGGAGAACCAGCCCCGCTCCCCGGGACGGAGGACGCGATAGCCGCCCCCTATAGGTGGCAGGAAGGTACCCTGATCAACTCCCAGGAGCCCGGTATGGGGGTAGAGGCGGCAAGCCTTTGCACCAAGATCTGTTCCCAGGTCAGACCCAGCCTTGGGTCTTCAGACACAGAGATGCTGGAAGGTGGGAAAGGAAGGGAGCCCTGGAAAACCCCTGATGCCTGCGGGAGGGGGACATTCCAGGGTAAGAGGTGCCCCAGGCGCCCCTGGGAGACCACAGGCAGAGCAACAAGTAGCCTCCACCTCCGCAGAGATGTCAGGAGATTTTTGCATCTGAAAGAGAAAGACAGCTGGGGTTCCAGGTAGGACTGGCTGCCTTCCCTTGGGCTGTGTGTGTGTGTGTGTGTGTGTGTGTGTGTGTTCTACCCCAGGATTTGCCAGATGGAAACACAGCTGGAGCTATAGATGAGAAAGAAAGATCGGGCTTCCAGCCACCTACCTCTTTTTTTCCTGAAAGTCCACTGGGAGTCAGCCCCTGCCAGCAGGTGGGTGTGGCTTGCCCAGTGCCAAGGATCAAAGGGCTGGAACCCATAGAATCAGTGAGGCTAAATCCCCTTCAGGAGGAAAGGAAGAGAAAGTTCCAGTGGCCAACCCTATGCACACTGCCAAGCTGGGGCAGAGCCACACGGAGATGCCTGTGGAGCCAACCTGATGTCCCCAGGGCATGCCGTTTAGGGAATGTCGCTCTTGGTTTGTATCTACTTCGAAATATTTCTCTATCCCATCTGCCCTCTCGCTTAACCAGATCCAAGCCGGGAACAGAGTCTGGATGCGTACTGAGGCAATACATGGGATTAAATCGGTGGTTTATCGATCCTGGGAGCTTAAAGAACAGAATCATCCCAAATAAGGGCAAATGACAGAGGCCGCTTAACTTCATGCATGTGCCAGCCCAGAGGCTCCCAATCCTGCCTCAAGCTGCTGAGGTGGGGGCAGGGCTTCAAAACAGGGGGTGCCAAGACTAAGACTCTACCATAGGCTTTCCTGGTGGTCCAGTCGTTAAGAATCTGCCTATCAATGCAGGGGATATGGGTTCGATCCCTGATCCGGGAAAACCCCACATCCCACATGGCAACTAAGCCCATGCGCCACAACTGCTGAGTCCGTGTGACCTAGAGCCTGTGTTCTGCAATAAAGAGTAGTCACTGCAATGAGAACCGCAACTAGAGAGTATCCCTGCTGCTGCTAAGTCGCTTTAGTCGTGTCTGACTCTGTGCAACCCCATCGACGGCAGCCCACCAGGCTCCCGTCCCTGGGATTCTCCAGGCAAGAACACTGGAGTGGGGTGCCATTTCCTTCTCCAGTGCATGAAAGTGAAAAGGGAAAGTGAAGTCGCTCAGTCGTGTCGAACTCTTAGCGACCTCATAGACTGCAGCCCACCAGGCTACTCCATCCATGGGATTTTCCAGGCAAGAGTACTGGAGTGGGGTGCCATTGACTTCTCCGAGGGATAGGCTACCTGCTCCCTTATTCTTGGGCTTCCCCGGTGGCTCAGCTGGTTAAGAATCCGCCTACAATGCGGGAGACCTGGGTTTGATCTCTGGGTTGGGAAGATCCCCTGGAGAAAGGAAAGGCTACCCACTTCAGTATTCAGGGTACCCACGTCAGTATTCTGGCCTGGAGAATTCCATGGATTGTATAGTCCATGGGGTTGCAAAGAGTCGGACATGATTGAGCGACTTTCACTTCCCCCATTTTACACACACACACACACACACACACACACACACACACAAATTCACCTTGTACTGCACGCTGACCAGCTCCTCTCCACAGACGTGAAGCAGCCCCCTCTTCCTCTCCAGCAAGCCAGGCCCCTTTCGGCCATGATTTTCATAGTCCCAGGCCCTCCTCCTCCAGGACTGCCTCCCAAATCCACCTCTGTGGTCTTTGCCTCATTAGCCTGTTCAACAAGTCTGTGGAATCTCTGACTCCACACCAGACACTCCGTTGGTTTGGGGTAAACAGAGAGGACTGGAATATACTTCCCATCCTTGATAATTCAGGGTTCCACAAGGCTGGAGGCAGCATTCATTCGCAAGCTGATCCCATACATATGGAAGGCAGGGAGAGGTCGAATAAAGAGGCAGCCGCTGCAGACTGGTTGGCGACAGGTTTAAAAAGCAAGAGAACTTACACACAATCTCAGGTGCTGCCAGAGGAGTAGGTCTCTGCACCAAGTTTTAGAAGCTGAAATGGAAGCCTTAGAGGCTTTCCTCGTGGCTCAGTGGTAAAGAACCCGTCTGCCAATGCAAAAGACACAGGTTCGACCCCTGGGTCAGGAAGATCCCCTGGAGAAGGAAGTGGCAACCCACTCCACTATTCTTGCCTGGAAAATTCCATGGACAGAGGAGCCTGGCAGGCTGCAGTCCATGGGGTCACAAAGAGTCAGACCCGACTGAGCAACTGAACAACAACAACAGTTAAGCGGCCTTAACTGGGCTCGGGAACATAGACCATCCAGAGGATCTCAGCCCCACCTTACTCTCTCAAGGCTGTGTCCTGAGGCACCTTCTAGCCCAGGAAATGGACCTGCACAATCCAAAGGCAGGGAAGAAGCGAGGAGACTCTGATTTTCCCAGACCCGTCCTCTTGATGAACTTTCCTAGGATTCCACCCCTCGTGACCGGCTCTGTTTCACACGTGCAGCCCCCTCCTTGGAAACGTTCCCTGAAAGGTCAGCCCAGGTTTCACTCGCACGAAGCTCGTTGGATGGTTATCTGGCTACACTTGAAACAGATGCCTCACCTACAATACAGGTGCATGCATGAGAAAACATAAGACAATCATTCCCAAGTCAATTTTTTTCCACCCAGAGCCCCATGATTTGAACCACTGTCTTATAAGCCCCCCTATACTTTAGCTACCTGATGCAAAGAGCCAACTTATTGGAAAAGACCCTGATGCTGGGACAGACTGAGGGCAGGAGGAAAAGGGGATGACAGAGGATGAGATGGTTGGATGGCATCACTGATTCAAAGGACGTGAGTTTGAGCAAACTCAGGGAGATAGTGAAGGACAGGGAAGCCTGGTGTGGTGCAGTCCATGAGGTTGCAAAGAGTCAGACAAAACTGAGCAATGGAACAACAACAATAATAGGCTGAGGGTAGGATCATTCAGGGCATCCATTTGTGTGTTTGTGTTATTTAATAAAAATAACACATTAGCAGACAGAAGACTCACCAGGTATGAACGCACAACATTCTGCTTGGCTAATGGCCCCTGTGTCTCCTGCGAGGCAGCGTCGTTGTCCAAGGCCATCCTATGTTGGAGGAGAACTTTTCTAATTGAGAATGTCAGGGTTCAGGAAGGACAGGCTTTGCTGGCTTTCATTCAGGGCTTCCCAGGGGACTTTAGTAAGGGCTTCTGTGTGTCCTTTGGTGTCTTCCAGTCCAACGGAGGGGACAAAGATGGCGGGCAAATGATGGCACCATGGGAATCGGAACGTGTCCCCCTGGCCTCGAGGAGAGGAGGGCGGCAGCCTCAGGAACTTGACCTGGTTGGGTACGCCGTACTTCTTGGCTGGGGAAGGCAGCACTGTCGGGTGTGAAGAGATGAGCTGGGGGTGAGACAGGCCAGGCCAGGACCGCACCTTCTCCCCTCAAAGGTGCATGTTCAACCTCAGGTCTAGCTAGTTTCCACAGGCCCAGTTTACAGCAGGATGGTGGGATCCCAGTGGAGACTCCTCCTCAACCAGGGGTGCAAAGCAACTCACCCATCCCAGTGGGACGTCCCATGGCAAATTCCAGTGGACGAAGCCTCTCCCAGGCCTGACTTGGTGTTCTCAGCAGCACAGCAGGCTGATCCACAGTGAGAGTCCAAGCAGTGGTTGTCTCCCACCATTTCCACACATTTACAGGATCAGGTGCCCTGTATACGCGGCCATAGGCCCCTACCTGGCCAAGGTGGCTTTACCTGCTAGTACTTTAACCTGCTGCTTTCATCTCCAGTTTTCCCTTCTATCCCCCCTGCTGCTTACAGGATATAAGGAAGAAGGAACCTCCGGTCACTGTCATTTTTTTTTTTTTGCCCCACCTTGTACATCATGACCTTTGCAATATGACCCCCATCACTATCTATTTAATGACAGTATCCATCCATGGTGCTCAGCCTTTCTAAGCCCCCCAAGGGTGGCAGCCTGGTTTGCACAGTCCCAGGGGATAGCTTGGGTTAAGCCAGACTCGGTGTCCACACAAACCAGGGTGTATTGAGAACCCTCACCCAGCAAGAGGAGGCAAATAATAATCAACTTGCAAATCTCTCACCAGTAGGTACGCCAGTGGAGAGCCCACCACCCTCCCCTGGTAGCTGCCTTGAGCGTTGTTTAGAACACACAGGACATGCTGTTACCACATTAACTGAGTCACTGTCTATCAGGGGCCACCTGGCGTCCTTGGCAACACACCCTCCTGCCCAAGCACCACGGGTCCACACCTCCCATGGGATGCATAGGGCCCTCAGCTGATCCACTGAAGGGTCACTTGCCACGGCTCATACCCAGGCAAGAGCATCGGCTTCCGCTCACGGCAGTGTGAGCTGAGATGTGGAAACAGTGAGCGTTGCCTCCGTCTCTAACAGGTGAACCCAAATATCTTTCCACCTATCCTGACTCCTCAAGGGCTTATCCGTGATCATCCAGTCTCGGCTTCCCATTGTCCAAGCCTTAGAACAGAACCCTTTAAAAAAAATTATTTTTTTGACTAGTGCTGCCCAGCCAGAGAAGGCAATGGCACCCCACTCCAGCACTCTTGCCTGGAAAATCCCCTGGATGGAGGAGCCTGGTAGGCNGGCATCAGGCCAGCTGGGTTTGAACCCTGGCTTTGGCTTGTGTGACCCCAGGCATGTCACTCACCCTGTCTGAGTCTGGGTTCCTCCTCTGGAAAGAGGGCTGGTCACGGTGCCCCTTCAAGGCATGGTCAAGTGGGTGCCCCCCCACTTGTGGGAGCATTGGTATCCTGACCCCTGACCTCTGACTTCGTCTCCCCAGCCTCATCGTCCTCATTGCCCTCAACGTCCTCCTCTTTTACCGCCTCTGGTCCCTGGAGAGGACAGCTCACACTTTTGAGTCCTGGCACAGTCTGGCCCTGGCCAAGGGGTGAGTGGGTAGCCCCAGGGGGTTGGGAGCTTGGGCACGTGTGGGGGAGGCCAAGACTCCACTTGGGCCCTGTCTTCCCCACAGTAAGTTCCCCCAGACGGCCACGGAATGGGCGGAGATCCTGGCCCTGCAGAAGCAGTTCCACAGCGTCGAGGTGCACAAGTGGAGGCAGATCCTGCGGGCTTCCGTGGAGCTCCTGGACGAGGTGCGGCGTGGGCTGCGGGGCCCTGCAGTCACGTCCCGAGATGCGGCATAACGCACCCGGGCCTGGCTTTCCTCCTGTGTTAAATGAGGAAGCCATCCATAGTCCTCACCTCCCAGGGTTGCTAGAGAAATCAGTGAGATAGAAGATAGAATTTATTGCTTCTCATCCTGGGGAAGAAGTCCAGGATGGCTTGACTTCAGGCATGGCTGGACCCAGCCACCCAACAATAGTAAGAATCAGTCTCTCTCACCTTCTGTTGACTCTGCCTGCCCCCAGGGCTGGCTTTGTTTCAGGGGCATCCCAGGTTGACCGAAATGGTACCTGTAGCTCCAAGGTAGCAGCCAAAGGAAGGAGCTCATTCTCACTGGCTACTGGGTCACGTGCCCATCCCCATCCAGTCACAGAAGCCAGGGGTAGACGAGGCTTGGTCCCTCAACCCCTTCCTGCCTGTAAAGTGACTAAGGGGTCATGTGAGGGTGGGGAAGAGGCTCTCCAAAAGTTAGGGATCTCATTTCCAGGAGGGGTTGCCCCAGACACCCACTGTAGTTTGCTGGCAGTGTCTATTCAGACAGCCAGGTTCAAATTCTGACCTATAACCTTGTGCCAATGACTTCACTGCTAGGGCCTTGGCTTCCTCCTCTGTGAATGGGATGATAATCCGTGTTACTTCAAAGGCTGCCAGGAGGATTGAACGAGTTAGCATCCAGGACTTCCTTGGCGGTTATATGGTTAAGACTCCAAGCTTCCACTGCAGGGGCTGTGGGTTCGATCCCTGGTCAGGGAACTAAGGCCCCACAAGCTGTGGAGTGTGGCCAGAAAATAGTATTAACTAGAAAGGAGTTAACCTGTGAGTAGCGCCCAGCTCACATAAACACTTTGCCTGTGTTTGCTGTTATTAATGGGATCCTGCCAAGCAGGTGCCCAGTAAATGTGGTGGTGGGTCAGCACAGGTGCCAGGCGCTGGGTAGCATCTGGCCTTGACTGGGTGCCCAAGGGCATCATAGCCCACGTTGCTGGATGATGCTAAAAGTCCTTTCTGGTCACTCTGAACCGTAATGCCGAGGTTCACCTTTAGGGGCCTCATTGCACCCTGAAATCGTGCTAGGAGGAAGGAGAAGGGCTGTGTAGGACAGGAACGAGGGATCATCGAGGCTGGTGTGCCATCACTCAGAGATATGAGGCCAGGGCCTTCCCATCCTGAGTTCAGTTCTGATTATATTCCCCTGCCGAGGGCATGGAATCAACTGCACAAATTAACTCTAACAGCAGACATGGATTGAGCCAGACAGTTCTAAGAGCTAAAATGACCAACTGATTCGTTTCTCATGGCCAGCCTTCGAGGGGGATGCTCTTGTTACCACTCCACCCCTCCCACCCCTGCCATGTAACAGACAGGAACATTGAGGGAGAGACATGCCCAAGGTCGCATGGCAGGGGGTAAGACTGGCTAAGACGCACCCAGCACTCTGTGTGCCAGGTCCTAGGCGTACACCCGGGAGATCCCTGAAGTAATCCTAGGATGTAAGATTATTACTGACTAGTGTCTCAGCTGAGGGACCCAGGACGGTTAAGGGGCTTGCCCAAGGTTATCCCATAAAATGGCTTGAACCCAGGCCATCTGGGCCCCTTCCACATACTGCCTTTGTTCTTGTCTGTTGTTCTGTCACTCAGTCATGTCGAGCTCTTTGCCACCCCATGGACTGCGGCAGGCCAGGCTTCCCTGTCCTTCATTATCTCCCGGCATTTGCTCAAACTCCTGTCCATTGAGTCGGTGATACCATCCAGCCATCTCGTTCTCTGCCTGTGAGAAGTCAGACTGGATGCGGAAGGGCTCCTCTCTCAGCACAGGCTGACCTTGGCCAGTTCCTCAGCTGCAGGTGGTGGGAGTGTATCACCCCGACCAGCGCTCATCCCCCACCCTGCCCACCTCTCCCCGCAGATGAAGTTCTCGCTGGAGAAGCTACATCAAGGCATCACCGTCTCAGACCCTCCCTTCGACTCCCAGCCACAGCCTGACGACAGCTTCTCCTGAGGACACACGGCCATCCTCCTAAATGGACAGACAGACACAGAGGCTCGGTGGCCACTGCTGGCACAGTGTGAGCACCAGGAGCCTCCCGCTCACCCCTCCCGGTGGCCTGGCCAGGGGCCATGCAGACACGGGGACCACAGAACCGAGATGCACTTTAGACCATCGCGTGCAAGTCCAGCTGCCGTCGCCTGCCCTGCCAGGGAGCTGGCCCGGCCTTTGGCAGGCCCCCCACTAACTTATTGTGCCCGTCTGGGGTTGTGGGGGCGCCTCCTGGGGTGCACGATTCCCTCAGCTCTGGGTTTAATGTATTATATTTATTTGGGGTATGATAGAGCCCCAATAAAAGGTTGGAAATGGCTGTGATTGTCCTTGCAGGGCCCTGGGAGCGGTGAGAGCCTCCTGTTACACTTTGATCCCGCTGTGGTAGGAGGGGCGTATGATCCATTTTCTGGGGCCACAGACACCGACGTGACCTGGGATTCCTAAGCAGCTTTGCACCATCAGGATCCAGTGTGGGGGCTCCAAGGACAAACTGGTGGCCTGGCCCTATCCTACCTCTGATACTTAGCAGGCACGTCACCTGGAGCAGTTCAACCTCTCTGAGCTTCAGTTTCTTCTGTGCAGTGAGCATAAGAATAGCACCAGCCAGGGACTTCCCTGGTGGTCCAGTGGCTAAGACTCCATGCTTCCGCTGCAGAGGGTGCAGGTTTGAGCCCAGGTCAGGGAATGAAGATTCCAATGCGTGCCTCACAGAGTGGCCAAGAAACACAAAGAATAGCACCGATCTTTCAGGATTTTTAGAAGTGAGTTTTCTCGAACTTTAGCTGCATCAGAATCTCCTGGAGGACTCTTAAAAAGCAGAAATCTGGACCCCACCCTCAGTTTGAGACTCAGCCCACCTGCCATGAGTCTGCTGAGTGCACTGCCAACAAGTTCCCAGGCGATGCTCATGCTGAATGTCCAGGGACCTCACTTTGAGGACCTCTCTATAAGGATTCAAGGAATTAATAAAGGTGGCGACTTGAAACAGGGCCCACACAGAGTAAATATTCAATAAAGGTTACTATTATGGCAGAAAAAAAATCAGGGGAGGAAAAAAGTAAGTCATATAATGAGGACCAAGTATGTACCAGACTCTGTGCCAAGGTCTGAAGTATTAGTTGCTCAGTTGTGTCTGACTCTACAACCCCAGGGACTGTAGCCCACAGGCTCCTCTGCCCATTGGATTTCCCAGGCAAGAATACTGGAGTAGGTTGCCATTTCCTTTTCCAGGGACTCTTCCTGACCCAAAGATCAAACCCCTTTCTCGTGCATTGGCATCTTAGTCACCAGCAAACCCAAATGTTCATTTAATTCTCCGTTACACTATGAGATGGAGACAAATAGTTACACACCTGGCACCACTCAGCAGAGAGGCAGGGCCTAGCCCCTGGTGTCTCCACCTTCAGACACAAAGGCCCCCCACACCAGAAGGTGAGGCCGCTGGACCCTATCTTACCGATTCAGAAATGAGCCTAGAGGTAAAACCTCTGGCCCAGGTAGAACCCAGGTCTGTCTCGCTCAAATCCTGCTCTGGTTCCAGAGTGAATGACGAAGTGTAGAAAGAGACCTGTGATAGGTCACAGGCTGTAAGAATCTTAATTGATGGTTTGGGGCAGAGGACTGAAGGAGGGGCTGGATGGGGCAGGATGGACCACAAGTGGTAAAAGACAGGGCCAGCCTCTCCTATCCTCTGGCTAGCGACTGAGGCAGATTACCCTTCCTGTGCCTCAGTTTTCCACATCTGTAAAATGGAAATAATGGTAACACTCATCTTGTAGAAGAATTAAATGAGTTAGTAGTAAAGTGCTTAGGATGGCACCAAGCCCATAGTAGGTGCTCAGCGAACATCAGTTTGCAGGTGCCCCTGTGTGGTGCTTAAGACCTGTCTTTACTGTGCCTCTGTCTGCCACCCCTGACAGGAGGGACCGGAACAGCAAGAGAGTTATTTTTTGCAGGGGAATTTCACAGCCCAGGAAGTGCTGGCACAAAGGCCCAGACCACAAAGGTGTCTGGTGTCCCTGGCTTCCTCTCCCTCTGCCCCGGGGCCAGCCCCACCCCTGGCTCCTCTTGCCTGGCAAAGTTGGGCTGGGGAGATTCTGGAACTTCACCCTATCTAGAACTGGAGGTCAGGACCTGAAAAGCAACCCTCAGCCAAAAGTTCCTCACTGTGGTCCCGAAAGAGCCCGTCCTCATCCTTTTCATTTAGCAGACAAGTTACCTGCCATTCGGGCAGAATTCCAGACCCACCTGAGGCTGGGTGCGTGACCCTAGGCAAGGGAATGGGCCTCTCCCAGCTTCAGTTTCCCAGTTCATAAAATGCAGATTAATAACAGAACTTGCTATATACATGCTTGTGGAGGTAGAAGTGGACCCAGCATATAGCAGGGCTCTAGCACTGGTAGCTATTTATTCACTTGACAAATATTTATTGAGCACCTGCAAGGTGACAAAGGGCTTCCCTGGGTGGCTCAGATGGTAAAGAATCTTCCTGCAGTGCAAGAGACCTGGGTTCGATCCCTGGGTTGGGAAGATNAGCTCTGTATGTCCCACTAGGACCCGGTACTCTGTGGAATATGTTAGCTTTCTTATCCCTCCCACTTGTCATTGTTTAGTTGCTAATTCATGTCTAGCTTTTTGCAATCCCACCAGGCTCCTCTGTCCATGTGATTTCCCGGGCCTGAATACTGGAGTGGGCTGCCATTTACTTCTTCGGAGGATCTTCCCACCCCAGGGATCAAACTTGTTTCTCCTACATTGGCAGGCAGATTCTTTACCACTGAGCCCCCTGGGAAGCCCCCTCCCCGAGCTGGGACCAAAATTCTAAAGATTCTCTCTCCTCTGATATGTTTGCCACTACACTCAACCATACTTCTCGGAGGCCCAGACCCTCCAGATGGTGGCCCTGCTTGGGAGATGCCCAGAACTTACATCTGCTTCACCTGTTATTTCATCTTCTCAAAGGCAGCTCACTACTCTGATCCCCAGCCCCACACCTTACCAGGCGGTATAAGAGACAGATGGGGAATAAAAGCTCTCCCAAACCCCTAAATCCCTACAAAGGCTGAATGGTGCCTCTTTCATGTTCTTAGAGGTTGGATAGGCTTGTCCATGGTCAACCACAACTTCTGGGACGACACAAGTCTTATCTGACCAAACTAGTCCCCAAAACCTCATGGCAGTGCCTGGGCCTTGAATTTGTGTGTGTGTGTGTGTGTGGACTCACTGCCCAGCCTCACCTAATAAATGTTCGAGCCAAGTCTGCAGAGGGCCTTAGTGCAGAGGCAAGTCTCCATGTGTTAACATTGTATCAGCAACATGATGGGCCCATTTGACTGGTGTGGGGAAGGAAAAAAGGGAAAGGTCCTGGGGTATCATCCATGACCCAGAGTGAGCTGTGCAGTAGCCTTGGGGAAAGTCCTTGAAAGGTCCATGGTTGCCCCTTCCTCGGGAGGGCAAATTGATCTTAGTTATCAGGAACCTTTACTGACCAGAGTATTTCATGAACCTTTCAAATGATAACGTTTGGAAATTCTCCGGTGGTCCAGTGATTAGGAATCCATGCTTCCACTGCAGGAACACTGGTCTGATCCCTGGTCAGGAAATTAAGATCCCACATGTCACACAGCTTGGCCAAATACAAATAAAATGAAATGAAACGTTTACGTTAACACTTCTGCAAAAGCATCTGCGTAAAACAGTAATTGTAAATGACTTTAAAAAGACTTTTTAAATGGCCACTGTTAAAAGTTTGACGAGAGTTTGTTATAATGCAATTGACAAGGAAATTTATTTCTATGACATACATTTTAAAATTATGACTAATAACATTATGCCAGAACATATNTACGTTAACACTTCTGCAAAAGCATCTGCGTAAAACAGTAATTGTAAATGACTTTAAAAAGACTTTTTAAATGGCCACTGTTAAAAGTTTGACGAGAGTTTGTTATAATGCAATTGACAAGGAAATTTATTTCTATGACATACATTTTAAAATTATGACTAATAACATTATGCCAGAACATATTAGACTTTTAGGAATTCCATACAAATATACCATAAAGAAAGTTAAGCATTACTTATTTGACAGTGCTTCTTATTGTAATTGAACATATTTTTTTAAGCATAATTAGTTTAATTTTATAAGGAGAAAGAGCATATCTTTTGAGATATTCCAAGGGCCATCTGGAAAATCTCAAAGTTAGTTCAAGGTTAATAATAATTCACTTAAAGTTTGATTTTGTTTTAGGAAATTTGCCAAAAATATCAAAAGACTTTAAAATGTTGTATTAAATAGAATCATAGGTCCCTGTGAAACAATACTTAGTTATCCATTTAACCAAAGTGACAATTAGAGACTTCAAAGGTAATTGTAGAAAGTTACACATTTGTAAAAAGCAAAACAACAAAAAACACTTTGCTGTTTTAATAGAGAAAATTCAGCTTAAGTAATCAAAGATATAATAAAGACAACATGAGGCACAGAAAAAATATTTTTGATAAAACACAGAACCTTTGATTTCCAGGCAGCTTATTTAAAAGGGAAAGAAACCTTTCAAAATTCTATTAATCTTATCCTCACATTAGTCCAGGAAAACTTTGTTCTTCCGGTAGATGAAAGAAAGTTAAGTTTTTGTTTTACATAAGCATACTATTGATATTAAAGTTTATTTTTGTTTAAGCCAATTAAGCAGAACTCTTTTACAAATTAATTTTGGCAACACATTCCAGAAGTACAAAGCATTACACATATAC
>SJYA01010935.1:0-13159 GCA_006410615.1 Neotragus moschatus
AACTGAAGTGACTTAGCAACAGCAGCAGCAGAGTCTATATTGTTAGTTAGTTCTGGGAAGTGAAATTCTAAGTTATTTGACCTTTTTTTCATTAATCTGTAGTGTTTACTTTTCTAAAATGACCTGTTTATTACTTGTGTATATATAAAATTGATATTCCAAATCCTCCCAATATATCTTTTCACGATTTGAGTTATTTTTTCAAAGGTCACTTGTGTTGTGTCTGTGTATTTCAAAAAATAGATTGTAAATTCAGGCATTTAGTGCTAACATTTATTTTTCTTCCCACCATACTGATATATTTGCTGTTTGCTTTTTGTGTAAGACTGACTAGTTGTTTTGATATCCTATAGCTGCAATCTAAGTGACTGTTTTTCTGAGCTCTCCTTGAGGTTTTCAACAGCATGAGATTTTGTGCCCTTACAGTTATGAGACAGAAGTGAAGACCATTTGTTGTTGTTCATTTGCCAAGTCGTGTCTGACTCTTCATGACTCCCTGGACTACAGCATACCCGGCTTCCCTGTTCCTCAGCATCTCCCAGAGCTTGCTCAAACTCATGTCCATCGAGTCGGTGATGCCAACTAACCATCTCATCCTCTGTCGTCCCCTTCTCCTCCCACCTTCAATCTTTCCCAGCATCAGGGTCTTTTCCAATGAGTCTGTTCTTTGCATCAGGTGGCCTAAGTATTGCAGCTTTAGCTTCAACATCAGTCCTTCCAATGAATATTCAGGATTGATTTCCTTTAAGAGTAACTGGTTTGATCTCCTTGCAATCCAAGGGGTTCTCAAGAGTCTTATCCAGGACCACAGTTTAAAGACCTTTTTATGAAATGGAACAAGGTAAAGTTAGGAAAACTGAGCCCACGGGGCTGCCCAGCAATCCCCGTCCCACAGATGGATGACTTTGTTACCTTTTCAAAGAAGAGTCAATTTTTGATTCATGAACATTTTAAAAATAAACAGTCTTATTTTTTTTGCCAGTACGATTTGGGAACAAAGATTAAAATAAACAAATAGGAAAAGGAAAGGGCTTATTCTTTGTAACATTTAAAACTTAAAGTGGCTGAGTATCAGTGGGAGCTAAAACGAATTAGAAATCAAAATTATATTTGCTTCATCAATATAAAAATAAACCCAAGGGAAAACAAAGAGGCTCTTTTGTCATTAAGTTTAATTTGATGTAACGGTCTTAGTTGTTACTGTTTGCAACTGTGGGGGTTTTCTTTAAAAGAATGTCTGAGCATGTATTTTGCAAAACATCAACAATTTGCTGAGTTATTTATAGAAGGTAGATGATTCAAAGGGGAAGAAGGAAGAGAAGGCTCCAGAACAGGCCGGTGAGGTGGGGTGGGTGGGGTGGCTGAGAAGCAGGGGAGGAGCCAGATGTCCGCAGGGGCCCCTGGGGCAAGGTTCCTCTCTCCTGTCCTCCACTGTGTTGCTGGGTAGCATTCTCAACTCCCTCGGGGATGGCTTGGAGAGGGCAATGCTGTGTGGAGCTGTGTTTCCTCTGGCAAGAGCAGGGAGCAGGGAGAATCCTGTAGAGTGTGAGACAGCCTCTTTTAGAAGAACTGGGGCAAGTGGGGTGGCCACTGGACAGTTGGAAGGCACCCCATGAGATCTGAGACGATCGAGTCTGGGCCACACAAGTCTGAGCCTTGGCATATAATGAGTTAGGGTTAGGGTTAGCACGCCCTGCGACCTGCTGCTGTGTGCAGGAAGGAGCCCTTGGGTAGAACCATCCTCTGCTGACTGTTTGGTCCATGCCAGGCCCTGTATTAAGTCAGAGATATTCATGCATTTTCTCATGCAAGATTCACAACAACCTTCAGGAGAAGAAATGAGTCCCCCCGGTTTTTAATAATACAACCATCAGCCATTCTCTGATGGCTATATGTCTCTTTTGATTGTGCAAAAATACATATAAAGTTTTTCACTTTTAACCATTTTTAAGTATACAGTTTAATAAATCACATACATTCACATTGTTATGCCATCACCATACTCCCAAACTGAAATGGTACCCATGAGAGAAAATCTTCCCCTCCCTCTCCCACAGCCCCTGGCAGCCACTGTTCAACTTTCTGTCTCTCTCCTCTCCATATTCTAGGACTCTCATATAAGTGGAATGATACAATGCTTGTCTTTTTGTGTCTGACTTATTTCACTTAGCATCGTGTTTTCAAGTTTCACCCATATTATGGTATTCTTATTTTTAATTTTATTATTTTTTATTGCAATATCATTGATATAACATTGTATAAATCTAAAGTGTACAATGTGATAAACAGTATCCCCATTTTATGGGTTGGGTATCTGATATTTACATTGAATAACTTGCCCAGGGCCATAAGGAGAATAAGTGCATAATTCAGTTCAGTTCAGTCGTTTAGTCATATCCAACTCTTTGCGACCCCATGGACTGCAGCACGCCAGGCTTCCCTGTCCATCACCAACTCCCGGACCCTACTCAAACTCATGTCCATTGAGTCAATGATGCCATCCAACCATCTCATCCTCTGTGTCCCCTTTTCCTCCAGCCTTCAATCGTTCCCAGCTTCAGGATCTTTTCCAATGAGTCAGCTTTTCGCATCAGGTGGCCCAAGTATTGGAGTTTCAGCTTCAGCATCAGTCCTTCCAATGAATATTCAGGACTGATTTCCTTTAGGATGGACTGGTTGGATCTCCTTGCAGTCCAAGGGACTCTCAAGAGTCTTCTCCAACACCACAGTTCAAAAACACCAATTCTTCAATGCTCAGCTTTCTTTATAGCCCAACTCTCACATCCATACATGATCACTGGAAAAGCCATAGCTTTGACTACATGGACCTTTGTTGGCAAACTAATGTCTCTGCTTTTTAGTATGCTGTCTATGTTGGTCATACCTTTTCTTCCAAGGAGCAAGCATCTTTTAATTTCATGGCTGCAGAGGAAGACTTCAAATCTGATGTCGCATGCTGGGATTCCTGCTCTTAACCATCCTTGACACAAGTGTTTTTCCAAATGCAGACCATGGACTGCTACATCAGAGTCACCTTGCACATCTCAAAAATGTAGCTTTCTGGGCCCCACCCCAGTCCTGTGCTGTGCTTAGTCACTCAGTTGTTTCTCTTTGTAGCCCTCCAGGCTCCTCTGTAAGTGGGATTCTCCAGGCAAGAATCCTGGAGCGGGGTGCCATGCCCTCCTTCAGCAACCCAGTCCTACTAAATGATAATCTTTGTATTTTTAACTAGCTCCTGAGTTGCTTCTTATGTAAACCTAAAGTTTGAGAATCCCTTCATTCCTTTTTTACTGAAAACACAGCTTAGAAATGATGGTGGTGGAGAGAAAGAAGGCATAATAATGAACTCAATGCTAGGTGATTTCACTAGAAAGAACAAACGAGTGAGCAAGACTCCTGGAGCTCTTAAGCCCATATTTTCTGTGGGGTCTCCTGGGAGGGTTTCCAGTGTCCACTCCTATCTCCTTTGTGGCCTCATGACTTCTCCTTTCATGAAGCAAAGAGATAAATCTCCTGTACTTACGCTATATTTTTCATTCCCATTTTTATGGATCATGTCAACATGTATTATGTACGGAAAACAAGCCAGCTTATCAACCGTGCAGTGAAAATGTAGCATCCTGGTGAATAGCATAAGAAAGGAAAGATACTGATGATTAGCTGAGAGGCTGGCAAACCAATGCACAGTGTAGCCAGAAGAGACATCATGTTTAGTGTGGGCCTGAAAGCTCACCTTCAGAAAGACTTTCACCTTGAAATCTGGTGATGTGTGCAACAGATGTTTTAATTTACCTAAGATAATTTGCATAATCAGTTTAACATGTGGCTTATCAAACCTGCCAAAGAGCAGGTGACAATATGGAATTAATATGATTACTAATTTGACACATCATTGAGATTAATTTGACCTTTCTTGCTCTCAGAATACCCAGAGGTCTCTACAGACAGGGATAATGCGCTGTGAGCTGCCATGTGTAGCAACCTGAAATCCACTACCCAGCCTCAGAAATAAAGCAACCACTTGGCCCAGTCTGGCCTCAGGCTTCAGCTCCTTTTCTTTGAGTCTCTTCTAAGTTGAAAAGAAGGTAATGAGTGAGTGTTGTAGGAGGCATCAGACTCTGAGTGCTCATGACTTTATGAAAAGAAATTGATTCATCTTCCCTCTAATACCATAAATGGTCCTACCTTCTCCTTGGTCTGTGGATTTATCCTTGGTTCCAGACTTAAAGAAATGTCACCTTTGAGAATCCAGGGTAAGGATACATTTAAGTCTTTAAGTCTAGAGAATCAAAATAAGGAATTAAAATGATTCATTGGTTTGGTTGCAATAGTAAATTATTGGAAACCATAGAAAAGTTTATCAATAGAGTGTTGGTTAAATAAAATATGCCAATAGAATATATACAACCATTTAAGTGATGTGGGAAAAATATATTTAATAACACAAAAACACGTTAGTGATGTAAGATGTGAACGGATCATTTTGTCATTTTATTTTTGTAAGGAAAATTATATATATATATATATATATATATATATATCTGAAAATATAAATACCAATATGTTAATCCTGGTTATATCTGTCCATGGTTATGTCAATACACGGTAGGATACAGTGTTAGTATCTTAGGCTGTCTTCTTTTCTGTATTTCATCCTTTTTTCTATATTCTGTTCTGTGACAGTGATTTCCACCATTCTGTCTTCCAGGTCACTTAATCTGTTCTTCTGCCTCAGTTACTCTGCTATTGATTCCTCCTAGTGTACCAGTTCATTTCTGTTTGTTTGTTCTTTAGGTCTTCTAGGTCTTCGGTAAATATTTCTTGCAACTTCATCCTGGATCATCGTCACTATCATTATTCTGAATTCTGGAAGGCTGCCTATCTCCACTTCATTTCGTTGCTTTTCTGAGATTTTGTCTCGTCCCTTCCTCTGGGACATAATCTTTCATTAGGGGACATAGGTTTTTCATTTTGATTAATTTTCTATGATGTGATTTTTGTTCTGGTGGCTGCAGGATTGTAGTTCTTGCTTCTTCTGTCTGCCCTCTGGTGGAGGAGGCTAAGAGACTTGTATAAGCTTCCTGATGGGAGGGACTGATGCTGGGTAGAACTGGGTCTTGCTCTGGTGGGCAGAGCCATGCTCCAATGAAAACTTTAATCTGACTGTCCTCTGATGGATGAGACTGTGCTCCCTCTCTGTTAGTTTTTTGGCCTGAAGCGACCCAGCCCTGGAGTCTACAGGCTCTATGGTAGGACTAATAGTGACCTCCAAGAGGGCTCACACCAAGGGGCACCTCCCAGAACTGGTGCTGCCAGTGCCCCCAGCCCCACGACTAGCCACTACAGACTTACACCTCCACAGGAGAACCTCCAACACGAGCAGGTAGGTCTGTTTCAGTCTCCTGTGAGGTCACTGCTCCTTTCCTCTGGGTCCTGGTACATGCAAGATTTTGTTTGTGCCCTCTAAGAGTGCAGCCTCTGTTTCCCCCAGGCATGTGGAAGTCCTGTAATCAAAGCTTACTGCCCTTCCAGGTCAGATTCCCTGGAGATTCCTGGTCACTATGTTGGATCTCTAGACTGGGAAGCCTGATATGGGGCTCAGAACCTTCACAACAGTGGGAGAACGTCTTTGATACCGTTGGTCTCCAGTTTGTGGGTTGCCCACCCAGCAAGTATGGGATTTGATTTTATCGTGATTGGGCTCCTCCTACCATCTCGTTGCAGCTTCTCTTTGTCTTTGGATGTGGGGGTCTCTTTTTGGTGGGCTCCAGTATCCTTCCTCCTGTCAGTGATTGGTCAACAGCTAGTTGGGAGTTCGGTGCTCTTGTAGCAGATGAGTATGTTCCTTCTACCCCATCATCTCCAACCTGTTTCAAAACAGAATTGTTTTCTTTGTATTATTGGTTTGTCAGATGTCTTAGTGAATAATACTTAACGCATTCTGTGGCTTGTCTTTGCATTTTCTTCATGATATCTTTTGATGAGCAGAAATGTTAATTTTAATGAAGTTCAATTTATCAGTTTTTCTTTCATGGTTAGTTCTCTCTGTAACCTAAGAATTTTTTGTCTATCTCAAGGTTTCATGTTTTCTTCTATACGCTTTAGAGTTTTAGCTTCCATGTCTATGTCTGGGATCCATCTCAAATGAATTTTTGTGTGTGTATGGTATGAGGTAGGAATCAAATTAAGTCTTTTTTTTTTATCCAGTTGTTTCAGCAGCTCACATCTTTAAACTGATAGAATGTGCCTTTATCCCTTGCTCATCATACAAAGAGCATTCTAATTCAAGCCTGAAATCTTGTGATATTTCTTCTTTACATACAAAGAAACTGTATGTGGGATATATAAGAACAGTTTCTTTTTCTCCTACATCCTGCTGCCACACAACTAATAACTTTAAGTGCAAATTATTATGTCCCCCAGACAATATCAAATTATTTGCTTCTTTAGGATCATCTATTTCAGGTTTAGGGAGAAAAAAAGATTTTTTAAGGAGTGAAACTTTTAAGCTTTTCTTTGACTCTGCCTTTCTGATTAAGATCCAAGGCAAATCAACTGTTGAGTTTGGTGCTTCAAATTTGTATCTATCATATAAAGGATACATGTACGCAGGCTCAGTTGCTTCAGTCGCGTCCAGCTCTTTGTGACCCTATGGACCTTAGCCTGCCAGGCTCCTCTGTCCGTGGGATTCCCCAGTGAGTTGCCATGCCCTCCTCCAGGGGATCTTCCTGACCCAAGGATGGAACCTGTGTCTCTTAGTCTTACTGGCAGGCGGGCTCTTTACCACTAGTGTCACCTGGGAAAGCCATATAAAGGGTGAAGTAATATGAAACAACATTGGGGCTTAACTCATTTTTTCAGTGTCTTCAAATTTGGTTTATGTCTGACTCATAAAAATCAACGTTATCTAAAAGCAAAAGAATAAGAATTCCAAAAAGAAAAAAAGGAGAAAGCGTCAAATAATGCAGAGATGTCAAAGATCAATGGAAGTGACCCTTAGATATAAAAATTAGGAGTGACCTAAATAAGAGGATTGAAGGCAGGAGGAGAAGGGGACGACAGAGGATGAGATGGTTGGATGGCATCACTGACTCAATGGACATGAGTTTGAGCTAACTCTGGGAGATGGTAAAGGACTAGGAAGCCTGGTATGCTGCAATCCACGGGGTCACAAAGAGTCACACATGACTCAGCAACTGAACAACAACAAAATGAGAAGAGTTTCTGCAGGATGGTGGAGGTGCAAACAAGAGGAACAAGGGAAGCTGAGGGAGAAACAAGACTTCACAGGAATTAACAGAATTAAGAGACTATCTTTTTTAAGAGACAGAGGAGAAGAGCCAACAAATTTTAGAGATAAAATTTCTTTGGGTCTTGCCTGGCAAATATAAAATATATTCTGATGCTAGAAAGTCCATATAGGAAGGCTTACTTTCTAAAAAGAAATTCTATTTTATTTTAAATATGCAATATTTTAAGAACATTTTGGATTTACAGAAAAATTGAGCAGGTAATACTGAGTTCCCATATACCCCACATACAGTTTCTTATATTTACATTACACTAGTATGATACCTTTGTTAAAATCAATGAGCCAATGGCACCCCACTCCAGTCCTCTTGCCTGGAAAATGCCATGGACGGAGGAGCCTGGTGGGCTGCAGTCCATGAGGTCACTAGGAGTCGGACACGACTGAGCGACTTCCCTTTCACTTTTCACTTTCCTGCATTGGAGAAGGAAATGGCAACCCACTCCAGTGTTCTTGCCTGGAGAATCCCAGGGACGGGGGAGCCTGGTGGGCTGCCGTCTCTGGGGTCTCACAGAGTCGGACACGACTGAAGCAACTTAGCAGCAGCAGCAGTATGATGCCTTTGTTAAAATCAATGAGCCAATTTTGATACATTGTTATTAACTGAAATCCATCATTTTTTTCAGATTCCCTTGGTTTTTGCCTAATGACTTTTTTCTGTTCCTGGATCCCACCTAAGATACCATATTACATTTCACTGTCTTCTCTCCTTAGACTGCTCTTGGCTGTGACAGTTTCTCAGACTTTCCTTATCTATAATGACTTTGACAGTTGTGAAGAATGCTGATCAGGTATATCAAAGGATGCTCTTCTATTGAAATTTGTCTGATATTTTACTCATGATTAGACTTGGTTATGGGTTTATGAGAGGAAGGTCACAGAGGTAAAGAGCCATTTTCACCACATCATATCAAGGGTGTGTATTAGCAATGTGATTTATGAAATGACTCTTGATATTGACCTTGAACTGGCTGAGATAGTGTTTATCAGGTGTCTATGCTTTAAAGTTACTTTCCATTCCTCTTCTTACACTGTACTCTTGGGAAGGAAGTTACTGTGAAGAGCCCACACCCGTTCAGTAGGGAGCTATGTTTCCTCTCCTTGATACTAAGATAAACTATCTGGAATTCTTCTGCATGGAAGACTTCTCTTCTTCCCATTTACTAATGTATTCAATCATTTATTTATATCATTGTGGACTCAAGGAACTTTATACGCTGGGTTGTCATCCAATAATACCTTGTTTTGCCTACTGAGATTGTTCTAGTTCTGGCTACTGAAAGCACTTCCAGTTAATTCTGCAGGTTTACTTTCTAACCTAAAGCTGTTTAGTTTTCAGCTCGGTTTTTATACCATGAGATTTAAAAGCAGGAACAAGACCTAAAATATAATTATTATATTGGCTAAAACCCATTTCTTCAATATTAGATGGCCTCCTAGGGCTTCCCTGGTGACTCAGTGGTAAAGAATCTGCCTGCAGTGCAGGAGACCTGAGTTCAATCCTGGGTGGGGAAGATCCCCTGGGAAGAGAATGGCTACCCACTCCAGTATCCTTGCCTGGAAAATTCCATGGACAGAGGAGCCTGGCAGGCTACACTCCATGGGATCACAAAGAGTCAGACACGACTGAGTGACTAACACTTCCCTTTAAATGCCTTAGAGCAATCTTGTTCTGTTTCACACATTTGTAATGATTAAAAATGGAGAAGGTCAGCATTTTAAAGGGAGCAGTGCTTATTGGTCTTTCACATGTCATTCCCTCAGCCAGCTGGTTGCAGGGCTGAGGCACAGGGTTCGGTTTCTCCAGGGCTGATTAACATCTACTGTCCAGCCACTAACTGTACCCCACAAACTAAGCTTGGCACCAGCCAGCTTGTTTATACAGGTGTTGATGCAGCTGTCTGGGCCCAAAGGCATGCCTTGAAGATAGTGACTCAGCTCCAGGGCTTCACAGACAAAGGCTGTGCCACAGAGCGTGGGCATCTGGAGATCTTAAGTTAAAGCATCAAAGAATGTGGATTATACATGGAAAGGGCCTTGCTGTAAACTGAATGTTAGGGTCCCCACAAAATTGGTATGTTGAAACCTAATCCTCAGTGTGATGGTGTTTGAAGGTGGGGCCTTTGGGAGGTGATTAGGTCATAGGAGTGAAACCCTTATAAGTGGGATTAGTGCCTTTACAAAAGAGACAGCAGAGAGCTCCCTTGTCCCTTCTGCTATGTGAGGACACAGGAAGAAGACAGTTGTCTACAAACCAGAAAGTGGGTCCTCACCAGACACTGAGTCTCGCCAACACCTTCATCTTGGGCTTCCAGACTATAAGAAGTTGTTGTTTACAAGCTTCCTGATCTATAGTGTTCTGCTATAGCAGTCAGAACGAACTAAGACAGGCCACTATTGGTTATGTTTCCTTTGTAATACATCACTCCCAAACTTGTGACTTAACAGTTCTTTATAATCTCTCATGGTCCCTATGGGTTGGGTATCTGGGAAATACTCAGTGGGGGTGGTTCTAGCTTAGAGTGTCTCATGATTTGCAGTCAGATGGTGGTTGAGAACTGCATTTCTTCAGCCATATGTCTGGGACCTGGGCTGGGATGATCAAAACATCTGGGGACTGAAACTGCTGGGGCTCCCAGCTCTCTCCCACTCTCACTGTGTGGTCTCTCCACATAACCCCTCCAGCACAGCGGCTTCATGGGAGCTGGACTTCTTACGTGGTAGCTCAGGCCACCAGAGGCACAAGTCCCAAGAGAGGGGGAGGATGCCATGCAGAAGGTATGTTGCTTTTTTCTAACTTAGCTTCAGATTACAGGATCACGTTGTCAATTTGAAGCTTGTCATTAATATCATGCAGCATCCTAGGGGATAGGAACTGGGCTCCCTCTTTTTGGGGGAAGAGTGTCAAAGAATTGCAAATGAGTTTTAAAGCCATCGCAGGTCCTCGAGACCCGATAGCCACTGAGGGCTGGATGGCTTCCACTAACCACCCTAGTTCCTCCTCACCCTCCTGTCTCAGTCCTGTGGCCCAGGAAGCAGGTGACAGCTCCTCTCTGCTATTAGTCCTGGGACTCTGCCCTCATGATTTCCCTGCACACTGCCCACACCTTTGTACCATCTTTGTGTTATATGCTCCACCAACTACCCCCTTGAGAGCGCCATCTGTTTCCTGCTCTGACATTGGCTATTATACCCATCTCTCTCTCAGAGATCACGTGATGACTTGCCCAAGCTCCCAGTCAGTGATCTGGGGCTTGGGACACCTAATCCAGAGCCTTTTTGTTTTCATCCTATAGCTGGTCTACTTGGAAACCAGAATAAAACCCTGGAAATTCTTAATCGCTCCTACAGGGTGGTGTTTCACAGAGCTGCTTCACGGTGCTAGTTCAGTTCAGTCACTCAGTCATGTCTGACTCTTTGTGACCACATGAATTGTAGCACGCCAGGCCTCCCTGTCCATCACCAACTCCCGGAGTTCACTCAGACTCATGCCCATCGAGTCAGTGATGCCATCCAGCCATCTCATCTTCGGTCGTCCCCTTCTCCTCCTGCCCCCAATCCCTCCCAGCGTCAGAATATTTTCCAATGAGTCAACTCTTCGCATGAGGTGGCCAAAGTACTGGAGCTTCAGCTTTAGCATCATTCCTTCCAAAGAAATCCCAGGGCTGATCTCCTTCAGAATGGACTGGCTTGATCCTCCTTGCAGTCCAAGGGACTCTCAAGAGTCTTCTCCAACACCACAGTTCAAAAGCATCGATTCTTCAGTGCTCAGCCTTCTTCGCAGTCCAACTCTCGCATCCATACATGACCACTGGAAAAACCATAGCCTTGACTAGACAGACCTTAGTCAGCAAAGTAATATCTCTGCTTTTGAATATGCTATCTAGGTTGGTCATAACTTTTCTTCCAAGGAGTAAGCGTCTTTTGATTTCATGGCTGCAGTCACCATCTGCAGTGATTTTGGAGCCCCCCCAAAATAAAGTCTGACACTGTTTCCACTGTTTCCCCGAGGCAAAAGGAAGTCACTAAGAGCACTGGTGTCTTTATCTAAAACATTGGTATTTTGTTCATCTTGGATTTTTTGAACTAATTTGCCTTTAAGTTATATTACATCATACTGTTCAGCATGATAAGCCTTTGCCCTAACTGTCCTGCCCGAGTCCCGGCCCCGTCTCCCCATTCTCCCTTGCTTTTCTCACTGCCACCCCACGCAGCTGGCCGTGTCTTCAGAGCTGACTTTCGAACTGCTTCAGCTCCTCCTTCCCCTTTCTCCAGGTTTCATATTTGATTCTCATTACCTGGCTGATGGCACATCTTTGGATGTTGTCAGCTAATATTTGAGTGGTGACAGTTCTTTAATTTATAACTAGGTGGAAAAAGCAGAAGGCCCTTCTACAATTTGTTTTCAGCACCAGCGTGTGTGTGTGTGTGTGTGTATGTCGGTGTGTGTCGGTGTGTCGGTGTGTCGGTATGTGTGTCGGTGTGTGTGGGTGTGTGTACTAGATGCAGAGGATAGTGATGAACAAGCTGCAGGGGCAGACTTCCAGGGGTCTACCTTTCGGGTTGAATACAGACATGTTAAAAGTCACGACAAAATATGGTAAAGGCTTTCAGGCATGTATATAAAATGCTATGAGTCTTGAGCTGCCAAGTCTGCTGCTCAGAGTGTGTGGAAAGAAGGACACAGGGGAAGGAGGAAAAGAAGGGAGAAAGGGAGGGAGGGGAAGGGATGAAAGAGTTGGCAGAAGAGAGGAGCAGGCTGGCCACTGGCAGGGGTCCCGCTGATGAAAGTCAGCAAGAAGGCACTGCAGACAGCTCACCGCCGCTGTGCTTGCTTGCATTTTTCTCCATTGCTTTCCTTATTTAGAACCTCTGGTGTCACTCCACATAACTGGCAGAATTCTCTCCCTTCAATCTATTTAAGGCACTAAGCAATGAGCCTCTGTATACTTGATTTGTCTGCCGTCAGAGAAGAAGCTGATGCTATGTGCCCATGCGCGTCACCACGACCTAATGACAAGCCCACCAGTTCTGGACCCGGCTGTACTTTTCCCTTTGATGCAAGCAGTGAGGGATTACTAAATGGCATCTCATTATGATCTATGGGCTAGATGTTAGTCACGGCATATTTTAGAGTAAGCCTGAAGGGAGTTGAGATAACAATGTCACACCAAAGTCAAGGAAGCTATTGCACAAACATAAACCACCCCCATCTCCTTTGTAGTTCTCTATCTGCTGGTGTCTCGCTTTGGCCGGTGCCATCTCTCTTTTGCTGTTAGTAATTTTAAAACCGAAAATATAATTTGGGGGATGAATGTCCAGGGTTGTTGTCTTTGAAGCAGGATTGATTACCTGGCTGGATAGAGATCTTCTTAGCCTAGACTTTGTTTCTGACTCATTGTGATAATCTGGGGAGATCACTTAATCTCTCTTCTTTCCTCACATCATCACTGTTTGTTTGGAGCCGTGTTGCCAAATCATTGCTTTCTTATTCCCACTATCCCCAAGGCTTAAAAGATGATGTCATTCAGTAATCTCTGATATGGAATCAAAGTATTATTCTGCTTGGGAAGTTCCTAGTTATCCTATTTTCTGTTTCTGCTGTATAACTTAACTTTCCCCTTTCCTCAATCTTATCAATTTCTCTGTTCTCCACATTTCAGTTTTTCTCTCTGATACAGGTAAGCCATTATCCGTTAGAATGCATCATCTTTACTGGAACCCATTCCTAGCTAGTATTTAAAAATTTTTTTATTGGAATATAGTTGTTTTACAATGGTTGTGTTAGTTTCCAACAAAGGGAATCAGCTATATGTTTACATATATCCCCTTAGCTAGTCTTCTGAAATG
>SJYA01010936.1:0-13163 GCA_006410615.1 Neotragus moschatus
TCTTTCACCAGTGTTTTATAGTTTTCTGTATATAGATCTTTAGTTTCTTTAGGTAGATATATTCCTAAGCATTTTATTCTTTTCATTGCAGTGGTGAATGAAATTGTTTCCTTAATTTCTTTTTCTATTTTCTCATTATTAGTGTATAGGAATCCAAGGGATTTCTGTGTGTGTTGATTTTATATCCTGCAACTTTACTATATTCATTGATTAGCTCTGGTAACTTTCTGGTGGAGTCTTTAGGGTTTTCTATGTAGAGGATCATGTCATCTGCAAACAGTGAGGGTTTTACTTCTTTTCCAATTTGGATTCCTTTTATTTCTTTTTCTGTTCTGATTGCTGTGGCCAAAACTATGTTGAATAGTAGCGGTGNTTACTATATTCATTGATTAGCTCTGGTAACTTTCTGGTGGAGTCTTTAGGGTTTTCTATGTAGAGGATCATGTCATCTGCAAACAGTGAGGGTTTTACTTCTTTTCCAATTTGGATTCCTTTTATTTCTTTTTCTGTTCTGATTGCTGTGGCCAAAACTATGTTGAATAGTAGCGGTGAAAGTGGGCACCCTTGTCTTGTTCCTGACTTTAGGGGAAATGCTTTCAATTTTTCACCACTGAGGATAATGTTTGCTGTGGGTTTGTCATACATAGCTTTTATTCTGTTGAGGTATGTTCCTCTATTCTTGGTTTCTAGAAGGTTTTTTTTTTTTTTATCATAAATGAATGTTGAATTTTCTCAAAGGCTTTGTCTGTATCTATTGAGATAATCACATGGCTTTTATTTTTCAGTTTGTTAATGTGGTGTATTACATTGATTGATTTGTGGATATTGAAGAATCCTTGCATCCCTGGGATAAAGCCCACTTGGTCATGATGTATGATATTTTTAACATGTTGTTAGATTCTGATTGCTAGAATTTTGTTAAGGATTTTTACATGTTGTAATTTTTAAACTTTTTAAATATCATTTTTATGCTGTCTTTGTGTTACTTTGTTTTCTGTCTTTTGTTTGTGACAGAAATCTCCTGCTATCCTTACACTCTAAAAAACATTAAATACCAGATAATAATGTACCATCTATACATAAGTAAAATGATGAGAACTCTCAAATTCTACAATTAGGAGTTTTCATTTATATGTAGGGTCAAAATAAAGAGATTGTGCAGTGTTGGTGGTATAGTGGTAAGCATAGATACCTTCCAAAATAAATAGATTCACAAACATGCAGTGTTTAGATTTAATAATGTCCATTCCTTTAAGAAAATCTAGATGAGTGCACATAACAACAAAATAAAAGCAGAATGAAAGAAAGAACTTATAAATAATGATGGGTAACACTCAAATGTTGGGTATTAGTGCTCTAATGCTCTATATGTTCATTTCATTTAATACCCACAGTGTCTTTATAATTTAGATATTATTGATATATTATTTATAGGAAATTGACACAGAAAAGTTAAATAATTTACTGGAGTCATAAAGCTTACATGGGCAGAGCAAGGGTATGAATATAGGCACCTGGGATCTTAAGGCAATGCACCTAACCATTGTGTTCTAATGAAAAGGGAAGTAAAACTGGATAAATGTTCTGTAAAAGGAATACTTGTCAGTACTAAATAGTTTTAAAATTAGAATGAGACCAAAGAACTATAGAAATTATGACTAAACTCCATAATATAATTGATAAAAAGTCACATCTCATGCTTAGTCACTTGGTCATGTCCAATTCTTCTGCATCCCCATGGACTGTTGCCCGCCAGGCTCCTCTGTTCATGGGATTTCCCAGGCAAGAATCCTGAATTGGGTTTTCACTTCCTTCTTCAGGGGGTCTTCCTAACCCAGTCACTGAACTCATGTATCTTGTGTCTCTTGTATTGCAGGTGGGTTCTTTACCACTAAGCCATTGGAGAAGCCCTCCCTGAAAAAAAAAGTCACATAATGTAAAGCAATAGTTCATGAATGATACCTAGAAACAATAATCCCAGAAAGTAGGAAAAAAAGCAGGAAGGGAGTGAATTAAAGGGGCAGAGAGAAGATGGAGACTGTTAAAGTAAAATAAATCTATAATCTTTCATGGGAGCTGTCAGCATGCTTTGTTCTTATGGTTTAAATTCATAAGTATATATTCAAGATATCCAAAATTGTAAAAAGAAAATAAAAATAGTTACATACTATAGAGGACAATAAATGGAATAAAATCCTTAACAAAGTTGATCAATAAGACAAAAAACAAAGTGTTGAGATAAAATACATAAATGATTAATTCAGAAGATACAACATCTGACTGAATTCTAGAAAGAAAGTGATGGTGGTTATGTGAGAGAGTAGAAGGAAAAACAGAGCAGAGGGTAGAA
Source organism: Neotragus moschatus (assembly GCA_006410615.1). Taxonomy (NCBI): domain Eukaryota; kingdom Metazoa; phylum Chordata; class Mammalia; order Artiodactyla; family Bovidae; genus Neotragus; species Neotragus moschatus. The sequence goes on from SJYA01010936.1 coordinate 2,351, forward strand.
AGAAAAACAGATAAAAACGAGATAAAATTTCTTGTATTTTATTTTTCATTCTCAGTATAGCCAGGGAGAGGAGAGGGTGGTAGAGGGCTCCCTTACAGTTAGTGGTCTAGAATTCTACCTTAAGTTCAGCACTTGGCAACACAAACTCATTTCCTTTTATTCTATGTTCTTGTTCACTACTTAAAATATTGCAGGTATTTCCCCAATGTCCTTTTCACAGCTGCCTTCACCTCCATGTTCTTTAGGCTGTAGATGAGGGGGTTCAGCATGGGTGTGACTGCACTGTACTGCAAGGATGAGAGCAAATCTAGGGAGGAACCGGAAGTGGGCATGAGATAGCGAATCAAACCTGACCCAAAGAACAGGATCACTGCAATGAGGTGGGAGGAGCAGGTGGAGAAGGCCTTGCTTCTGCCTGTGGTGGAGCTGATGCTCAGGATGGTGGAGACAATGCGAGCATAAGAGAAGAAGACTGGGAGGAAGGTTCCAAGCCCATGTAGTAAGATGGAGCAGATCAGGATGTCGATATTGATGGAGATATCAGAGCAAGACAGAGGGAAGAGGGAGGGCAGCTCACAAGTATAGTGGTGGATGGTTTGTGCCTCACAGAAGTCCAGGTTAACAGCCAAAAGCACAATGACGACTGAATTAAGAGAGGCCAGGCCCCATGAGGCCAGTATAAGCTTTACACAGAGCTGGGTGCTCATCAGCTGGCTGTAGAGCAGCGGGTGGCAGATGGCGGCATAGCGGTCATAGGCCATCATTGAGAGAAGAAAAGCTTCAGTCCCTGCAGTGATAAACACAAAGAAGACCTGAGCCAGGCAGCCCTCGACAGAGATGGTCTTCTTCTCAGACAGGAGGTCCTTCAGGAGCTTGGGCAGAGTGACAGAGGAGAAGCAGAGGTCTAGGAATGATAGATTGCTCAAGAAGAAGTACATGGGCGTGTGGAGGTGGGAGTCAGCCCTGATCAGCAGCAGCATCGTCAGGTTCCCCATCACGGTGAGGAGGTAAATCACCAGGAAGAGCACAAAGAGCAGAGCCTGGATGTGGGAGTCGTCTGACAGCCCAGTGAGGATGAACTCGGTGATGGTGCTGTGGTTCCTCCAGGCCATTTGTGGAGGCTGTTTCCTTGGAATAAAATAGAGAGATGAGATGTCCTGTCTTTCTCAGAGTTTCACTCCTCTTCTTATACATTCCTCTCTACTCTGCCTAGACTCTGTGCTCAGACATCTCAAAACTGCCCTATCTGTATCTCAGTAAGTGTTTTCATCCTGTTTTGTTAGTCTTCACATACCTCAGAGATTCCTATAAAAATGAATATCTCTGGATTACCTACACATTCATAGTATTTAGATTCTGCTCCATCCATTTTACAGTTTAGAAATCCTGAAAATTCTAGCACATATTTGCAGTGATTTTCTAAACCTTTTCTTCTCTTTTCAGTTTCTCAATCATATATATATTTTTTTTCTTTAAAACCTTGCCAAGATTGATGATGCTCTGAGCAGTCTCATCCTTTTAGTCCAGTGGCTTCAGTTGCAGTAATGCCTGGCAGCAATATTTCAGTGTTGCTATGCAGTCTATCTATGTTGCATAGGGCCTACTATTGTTGAATTTCAAGGATTCTGTTATCTACACAGGTGTGCTGTCTCATGTCATTGCAAAACCCTTTGATGTGCTCTCATTTTTTTGTAATCCACAAGCGATTTTGCGATTGCTGCAAGAAGCTCTTGCATTCATGTTGTGGATACTTATTCTGTTTTCCTAGGAGGGTCAAAGTGGAAAGAGTCTCATAATTTTCACTCAAACTTTTATTGCATCCTATTATTTCAAGTATCAGCTGTGTCCAAGAGGACCAGATGGTTAGTAGTTTATGTTAATGATGATACTAAGAACCATTTTGAAGCCTAATTTCTGGCACTACATGGTAAGTCACTGTCTTAGGTGAAAATTCCTGCCTCACTTGGACCTTTTGAGGCTAATTTACAGGCATTCTGTTTTTGTCTGTCAATCCACAGTCTGATCCCGTAGTAGTCTTCTGTCCTCCCAAGAACATAATCTTGCTGATTCAGAGAACCCTGCTTCTGACCCTTCCAGCTTGCCAGAAATCCATTACCAGATGCTAACTTACGTCAAGAGAAGTTTGAATTTTGATTTCATTAACAACCCCATAAACCCAAGCTGAAGTCCATCTTAGACTCAAGTCTAGGTTACCTATGTGCCAGAATAGAAAGCAGTGTTCACCTTTGAATGTCTTTGAGATGTTAGCTTAGACCCAGTGATGGTGAAGCATAATCAGCTGGAGAAATGTCTTTTGAGGATCCTGCATGGATGAAATGTAAATACTGTTGAAAGCAGTATCTTGAATTTCTAAGGCAAAAGAGATGATGAGTGAAAGCAAGTCTTTCCAATGACTTAGATATTTCAAAATATTTATTGAATGGCTATCTTGAAAATTGCTTCCCTTCTTCCACTTTCATTCACAAAAGGGGATCTGGCCAGTGTCCACAGTGTTCACAAGGGCTTCAAGCCTTCTTAAGAACACTGTAGCATTTGCAGAGAATCACTTTCTGTCCTGCCTGACACCCACATTTTGTGGGAATAAGATGGCAGCTACTTCTCTTACATGATTTTCAAGTTATCACTTAGAAAGGAATATCCTACTTCCTTGCCATCTCTAAACAGTATCTCAAATTGATATCTGAAATTTCTTTAATGATTAGGAGCAACTCTTTTCATTTAAATTCTATAATTAAGCATACAATAAGCCAAATTCGCAGTCATTTTTAGAAAGGGAAGATATTAACTTCATTGAATCCTGAAGTATAGAAGATTGATGCCAGATTTATAATATTTTAATATATACATCATATTTATAATATATAAATGTATTAGAATATATTACATAATATATATAACATAGTATATTAATATATTAAATAATATAATATAATAATATTTAAATATATGATATTTTGAGTGAGAGCAGAAAAAGATTAAAGGGAGAAACTGAGAGATTAATTGTGGACGGGTAGGAGATGTAAAAAGTGGATTTCAGAAGTGCTTTAGATAAGCACCTGTGTGACCATTTTGTCAACACAGACGCTTCCTATCCATGGCACATCTGCCCATATGATCTATATCTCTTACAAAGAGATGAAGTAGATATGAAGTAGATACTAGATATGTCTCTATTTTATAGTTCTCAGAAGGTTCACTAAAATAAACATCTTCCCTAATTCACCTGTTTAATAGAGAAAATCCAAATGTATTTCACCAATTTTGGATTAAGTCCAAAGTTAAGAGGAACAACTCTGATGGAGATATTATCTTAGTTACCTGAGCTTGCCTGGATCAGTTATTTGACAGCAGGTTTCTATAAAATGAGAGACTTTTTAGGTGTCTGATGAAGAGCCCTGCTTGAACTGGCTGCTAAGAGAAGTTTCTGGAATGAAGAAGTGAATGAAGGATGTATGTGTGGAAGGTCAGACTGGATGAAGTGACTTGAGGGATCCAGCATATTGAGGGGTGACAATCAGACCCTAGGTGCAAGAGAGAGGAACTTGAACTTTGAGAAGGATATCAGCCCTGGAAGCAGGAAGGACCAAAGGCAAACTTCATCCATTTGAACTGCTTGTTAGGACTCTCCTCTCCTATGCATCCTTGCACTGTTCACAGTACCTCTGAAGTGACTAGACATGAGGGTGATTTCAATCATGGAAAAAATCTACCACAATTCTCCTAACAGGAGTACTGAGAAAGCAGATAAATAGGTACCTCAAACATTGTAATATCTATCACTGATACCCTCATTTCATTCCAGGCTTCAGCTTTCTGCAATCTTTTGGGATCCTGAAACAGGAGAGGATTAATGCCCAGGCTTTAAAGTGTTACTGTCCTTTGTGTTAAGCAGAGAAGAAAGAAAGACCTTTCAGAGAAGGTGTCCAAGGCAGCTGTACAAATGCCCCATTTGGAGAAGCAGGTATCAGAGTCCTATCCAGGGGAGATGGCCTGCTAAAGAGTAGGATATTTCCACCTCTACCTGAGGGATGAGGAATGTGTGGCTCCAGGTATTGGACTAATGAACTGTATCATGAAGTGGCAGGAGGAGGAGGTGGAGGAGAGGATAGACAGCAGAATTAAACACAGAACTTTATAAGCAGAAAAATAGGGGGGAACACCAGAAAGTCAGAAGATATTACCATTCTCCTGGCTCTTCTTGGAGGAAGCAGCTCCACATACTCTGTCTTTTCCATCTTGGGTAGACAGGTCATAGGTAAAGTCTCCCTACAAAGGAACCTCTGTCACGAGAGGCTGGCTCTTTGTTATTGAGTATATAGCTTTTTCTCTTTGCCATCAGCTAGTGAAGGAAATTAGAATGCTTCAAGCTCTGGAAGCAATAGGTATGCCACAGTTATCAGGATTGTTCCCTGAATGACTTAACCTAGAGTGCTGTCATTCTGTAATGCAGGGCATGGTATAGAAAGATAAGGAAAATTTCTCTAAAGAAGCTCATATTTTGAACAACAGGCATATATATTTCATTAAAATCTTCTTACATGATCTCAAGTACAGTAACTTGTCTTCTCTTCATTCATTTCCTCTGTGATTCTAAATACTCTTTTAAGAGCATCACTTAAAGAAAGAACTCTCTAATAGAACCAATCAGAAGGCCATCTGTGCTTCTTCTGTAGCCAAAGGCTGAGTTTGGGACCCAGTGGAAGCTGGGGTATTGCCCTCTATTCCCTGAAGTCTCAGCCTGAAGCCAAGCTCTTGGCTCTCTAACTGCAGTTTCCAGTTAACTAGAAAGTTAAACTTAGTAGGAGGCACAGGGGATTCTTTTCAGGACAACATTTGAAGTTTCTGATTAAGGCAATTATTTAAAACCTAGAAGAGAACTCTTATTAGCCTTGGGGGGAGGGAGTGGGGGAGAAAGGAGAATAATAAAAAGTCTTTAAGAAGTATCTGCTGAAAAGCTGACATTTTCCTCAGGTAACATGGAGCTGAGAATGTGCTTTAGGGATTGCCATGGGAGCTGAGCTATGACACAGTACTGATCTCTAGGTCATTTTTGAGTGTACATTTGAGTTTTCCGTATTTTCACAATAGGATTTTCTATTATAATAATTAAATGAGAGCAGATAACCATTCTGAGGAAATTAAACCTTAAGTTTCTAGAGCTTCTATTGTTAGTATATAAGGAATTTTAAAAAGAGTTTGTTAAGGTATATATACCATATATATATATGTATGTATATACATACCTTATATATAAAGTATATAATCAGTTCAGTTCAGTTCAGTCACTCAGTCGTGTCACGCCAGGTCTCCCTGTCCATCACTATCTCCTGGAGTTCACTCAAACTCATGTCCATCAAGTCGGTGATGCCATCCAGCCATCTCATCCTCTGTCGTCCCCTTTTCCTCCTGCATCAGAGTCTTTTCCAATGAGTCAACTCTTTGCATCAGGTAGCCAAAGTATTGCAGCTTCAGCTTCAGCATCAGTCCTTCCGATGAATATTCAGGGTTGATTTCCTTCAGGACGGACTGGTTTGATCTCCTTGCAGTCCAAGGGACTCTCAAGAGTCTTCTCCAACACCACAGTTCAAAAGCATCAGTTCTTCAAAGCTCCACCTTGCTTCTGGTCCAACTCTCACATCTGTACATGACTACTGAGAAAAAGCATAGTTTTGGTTATATGAATCTTTGTTGGCAAAGTGGTTGTCTCTGGTTTTTAATACACTGTATAGGTTTGTCATACCTTTTCTTCCAAGGAGCAAGCATCTTTAAATTTCATGGCTGAAGTCACTGAGTGCAGTAATTTTGGATCCCAAGAAAATCTGTCACTGTTTCCACTCTTGCCCCTTCTATTTGTCCTGAAGTGATGGGACTAGATGCCATGATCTTCATTTTTTGAATGTTGATTTTTAAAGCAGATTTTTTCACTCCTTTCACCCTTATCACCCTTTAGTTCCTCTTTACTTTGTGCCATTAGAGTGGTATCATGTGCATATCTGAGGTTGTTAATATTTCTCCCAGAAATCTTGATTCCAATTTGTGATTCATTCAGCCTAGCATTTCGCAGGTGTACTCTGCATATAAGTTAAATAATCAGGGTGATAATATACAGTCTTGACACATTCCTTTCCCAATTTGGAAGCAATCCGCTGTTCCATATTCGGATCTCAGTTCAGTTAGTTCAGTTGCTCAGTCCTGTCCAACTCTTTGTGACCCCGTGGACTGCAGCACACCAGGCTTACCTGTCCATCACCAACTCCTGGAACTTGCTCAAACTCATTTCCATCGAGTCAGTAATGCCATCCAACCATCTCATCCTCTGTCATCCCATTCTCCTTCCTTCAATCTTTCCCAGCATCAGGGTCTTTTCCAGTGAATAAGTTCCTCGAATCAGGTGGCCTAAGTTCTACTACACTGTTCTACATCCAGTTCTATAACTGGGAAATTCTTAAAGAGATGGGAATACCAGACCACCTTACTTGTCTCCTGAGGAACCTGTATGGAGGTCAAGAGGCAACAGTTAGAACATTGGGATACTTGTGTCTTTTTGAATTACGGTTTTCTCAGGGTATCTCCGTAGTGGGGTTGCTGAGTCATATGGTAATTTTATTCCTAGTTTTTTAAGGAGTCTGCCATGCTTTTCTCCACAGTGACTGTGTCAATTTGCATTCCTACCAGCAATGCAAAAGGGTTTCCTTTTTCCCACATCCTCTCTAGCATTTATCATTTGTAGATATTTTGATTATGGCCATTCTGACCAGTGTGAGGTAATACCTCATTATAGTTTTGATTTGCATTTCTCTAAAAATAAGCGATGTTGAGCATCTTTTCATGTGTTCATTGGCCATCTGCATGTTATCTTTGAAGAAATGTCTGTTTAGGTCTGCTGCCCATTTTTTTTTATTGAGTTGTTTGGTTTTTTTGATGTTAGGCTGCATGAGTTGCTTTTATATTTTGGAGATTAATCCTTTGTCGGTTGTTTCATTTGTGAATGTCTTCTTTCATTCTTCAGTTCAGTTTAGTTCAGTTGATCAGTCATGTCCGACTTTTTGTGACCCTGTGAACCACAGCATGCCAGGTCTCCCTGTCCATTACCAACTCCCAGAGTCCACCCAAACCCATGTCCATTGAGTCGGTGATGCCATCCAACCATCTCATCCTCCCTTGTCCCCTTCTCCTTCTACCCTCAATCTTTCCTAGCATCAGGGTCTTTTCAAATGAGTCAGCTCTTCGCAAAGAGTGGCCAAAGTATTGGAATGTCAGCTTCAACATCAGTCCTTCTAATGAACACCCAGGACCGATCTCCCTTAGGATGGACTGGTTGGATCTCCTTGCAGTCCAAGGGACTCTCAAGAGTCTTCTCCAATACCACAGTTCAAAAGCATCAATTCTTTGGCCCTCAGCTTTCTTTATAGTTCAACTCTCACATCCATACATTAATAGGGTTGTCTTTTCATCTTGTTTATGATTTCCTTTACTGTGCAAATCCTTTTAAGTTGAATGAGGTCCAACTTGCTTAGTTTTGTTTTTATTTTCATTATTCTAGAGGGTAAGTCAAAAAGGATCTTTCTGTGATTTATGTCAAAGGGTTCTGCCTATGTTTTCCTCTAAAAGTTTTATAGTGTATGGGTTTACATTTAGTTTGTAATCCACTTTGAGTTTTTAAAATTAATTTATTTTTATTTGAAGGATAATTGCTTTACAGAATTTTGTTGTTTTCTGTCAAACATCAGCATGAATCAACCATAGGTATGTATATGCCCCCTTCCTGTTGAACCTCCCTCCCATTTCCCTTTCCATCCCACCCCTCTAGGTTGATAGAAAGCCCCTGTTCAGTTCCCTGAGTCATGTAGAAAATTCCCATTGGCTATCTATTTTACATATGGTAATATAGTTTCCATGTTACTCTCTCCATACATCTCACCCTCTTCTCCTCCCACCCTATGTCCATAAGTCTGTTCTTCTATGTCTGCTTCTCCATTGCTGTCCTGCAAATAAATCTATTGATACCATCTTTCTAGATTCCATATATATTCATTAGTATATGATATTTATCTTTCTCTTTCTGCTTTACTTCACTCTATGTAATATGTTCTAGGTTCATCCACCTCATTAGAACTGGCTCAAATGCATTCCTTTTTATGGCTGAGGAATATTCCATTGTATATATGTATCACAGCTTCTTTATCCATTCATCTGTTGATGAAGGTCTATGTTCCAGGTTTTAAATAGTGCTGCAATGAACATTGGGGTTCATGTGTCTTTTTCAGTTTTGGTTTCCTCCGGGTATATGCTTAGGAGTGGGATTGCTAGGTCATATTGTGGTTTTATTCCTAGTTTTTAAAGGAATCTCCATACTGTCTTCCATAGTGGCTGTCTCAACTTACATTAGCACCAACAGTACAAGAGGGTTCCCTTTTCTCCACATCCTCTCCAACATTTATTTTTTGTAGTCTTTTTGATGATGGCATTCTGACCAGTGTGAGGTGATACCTCATTGTGGTTTTGATTTGCATTTTTCTAGTGATGAGCGATGTTGAGCACCTTTTCATGTGTTTGTTAGCCATCTGTATGTCTTTGGAGAAATGTCTGTTGAGGTTTTTTTCCCCCCACTTTTCGACTGGGTTGTTTGTTTTTCCATTTTGAGTTTATTTTTGTGTATGGTATTAGAAAGTGTTCTAATTTCATTCTTTTACATGTACCTGTCCAGTTTTCCCAGCACCACTTATTGAAGAGGTTTTCATTTCTCCATAGGATATTCTTGTCAAAAATAAGGTGCCTGTAGGTGTGTGGGCTTGTCTCTGGCCTTCCTGTCCTGTTCCAGTGATAGACGTTATTGCTTTTGTGCCCATACAGTACTGTCTTGATGACTATTACTTTGTAGTATAGTCTGAAGTCAGGAAGNCTTATTGAAGAGGTTTTCATTTCTCCATAGGATATTCTTGTCAAAAATAAGGTGCCTGTAGGTGTGTGGGCTTGTCTCTGGCCTTCCTGTCCTGTTCCAGTGATAGACGTTATTGCTTTTGTGCCCATACAGTACTGTCTTGATGACTATTACTTTGTAGTATAGTCTGAAGTCAGGAAGGTTAATTCTTCCAGCTCTGTTTTTCTTTCTCAATATAGCTTTGGCATTTGGGGAGTCTTTTATATTTCCATACAAATTGTAAACTTTTTTGTTCTAGTGTTGTGAAAAATGCCTTTGGTAATTTGATAGGGATTGCACGACTCTAGATTGCTTTGGGTAGTATAATCATTTTCACAGTATTAATTCTTACAATCCAGGAACATGGTATATCTATCCATCTGTTTGTGTCTTTAATTTCTTTCATCAATATCTTGTAGTTTTCTTATAGGTCTTTTTCTCTTTAGGTAGATTTGTTCCCAGGTATTTTATTATTTTTGTTGCAATGGTGAATGGCATTGTTTTCTTAGTTTCTCTTCCTGAGTTTTTATTGTTAGTGTATAGGAATACAAGGGATTTCTGTGTATTAATTTTTCATCTTGTGACTTTACTAAATTCATTAATTAGCTGTGGTAATTTTTTGGTGGCCTTTTTAGGATTTTCTATAAATAGTATATGTCATCTGCAAAAAGTGAGGGTTTTACTTCTTTTCCAATCTGGATTCTTTTTGTTTCTTTTTCTTCTTTGATTGCTAGGACTTCCAAAACTATATTGAATAATAGTGTTGAGAATGGGCACACTTGTCTTGTTCCTGATTTTAGAGGAAATGCTTTCAGTTTTTCACATTGAGAATAATGTTTCCTGTGGGTTTTCATATATGGCCTTTATTATGCTGAGGTAGGTTACCTCTATGCCCATTTTCTGTCTAGTTTTCATCATAAATCGGTGTTGAGTTTTCTCAAAAGCTTTCTTTGCATCTATTGAGATGATCATATGGTTTTTATCTTCCCATTTGTTAATATAGTATATCAGATTGATTTGCCTATATTGAAGAATCCTTGCATCCCTGGGACAAACCCCACTTGATCATGGTGTTTGATTCTTTTAATGTATTGTTGGATTATGTTTGCTAGAATAATTGCCCTGGATATAGAAATGGAGAAAGTAAGTAAGGCTTGTGAATCCAGTGAAAGAACAAGTGGGCAGACACTGAAGGTACAGACATGAAAAAGTGAAAATGTTAGTCACTTAGTCATATCTGGTTCTTTGTGACCCCATGGACTGTAGCCTGCCAGTCTCCTCTGTCCAGGGAATTCTCCAGGCAAGATAACTGAAGTGAGTTGCCATTCCCTTATCCAGGGGATCTTCCTGACCCAGGTACTGAACTCAGGTCTCCTGCATTGCAGGTAAATTCTTTACTGTCTGAGCCACCAGGGAAGCCCTCACAAACATGCAGGTTGCTAAAATGATGCATCATGGTTTCAAGACAGAGAGAAATAGAATGAAGCTCTCATAGATTGATAGTGATGGATGGAATGAAGGGATGGACTGAAGAACTAGAATTTTTAGAAAGCAAGTGAAAAAGTGAGAAACCAGGAGGATTACAACTGGAGATTAAAGAACAGTGGTGTTACCGTTCAGATGAGATGAATGATCATATCTTGAAGATCACCTAATTAGTACAAGGCTGAAATCATGTTGAGCAACAGTGGATAGAGTTAGTCATTATAGAAACTTGAAATCAGGTTATTGGATGACTTATCAACATTAATGCTGAAACTGGCTATTTGACATTGGGAACTGAGGTTTACAGGAACACTGAGCCCCAGATGTTCAAGCTGGTTTTAGAAAAGGCAGATGAACCAGAGATCAAATTGCCAACATCTGCTGGAT
>SJYA01010937.1:0-12585 GCA_006410615.1 Neotragus moschatus
TCATAGGATCATTCCAGTATCATTCAATTTGAGCTTTTAAAATTAACCCTAAATACTGACAGTGCGCTATCTTTTTTAGCACACTTGTCATCAAACTCATGTTTTCTTTTGTAGCTTGTACAATTTTCCATTGGAGGCAAGTCTCTAAGCACTTTCTGTAATTTGAAAGACAGCCTTGAGATTCAAATTTAGATTTTCCCCCATTCTAAATCCCACCCAAGACCATTCTAATGGTTCCAGCTGTGATAGGATAGTTTTGATTCTAATCGCAGACAGCTNTGTCGTCAAACTCATGTTTTCTTTTGTAGCTTGTACAATTTTCCATTGGAGGCAAGTCTCTAAGCACTTTCTGTAATTTGAAAGACAGCCTTGAGATTCAAATTTAGATTTTCCCCCATTCTAAATCCCACCCAAGACCATTCTAATGGTTCCAGCTGTGATAGGATAGTTTTGATTCTAATCGCAGACAGCTTGTGCTCGTATCCACAGACAACCGAATCCTTACTCCGCTCGTGGAGGATTGCTCTTCTGATATCCTAGATCTATGGGAGCTATAACCCTCCATGGCCCACACTCCCTTCCTCTATGCCTTGACTAGACAAGACTTCTAACAATTTCAAATGTTTCTGCTCTATCACCTTAGAGATACTGAAAACAGATGTGATCTCTATTGTTTAAATTATGTGTTCCTTTCTTCCATACAATGCAATTGCTAATACCTGTCAACATCCCAAGAGTTAACATCACCTTGCTATTGGCCTCTGAAAGAAAATCCCCAACTTGCTCCATTCCATCCCAAACCTTGACGCTGCATTGATTGCATTTTTTGCCCTTTATTAAACTGATATGTCGATTCCTGATATTCCCAGAAGTTTAGCTCTAATAGAGGTGTCAAACTCATGTCTCCCTCTGTGAAAGCTTTAAAAAAAATCTAAGAGTTTTAAATTGATTTTGGATGAAGTCCAATCTCCCCAAAATACATTTTTTTAACCAAGAAAATAGCTAAAGCTTAAACCTTGGATGAGTATGACGGCTTGTGACTTCCAACTGTATCTCTTCTAGCCACCTGAGGTCTGTTGGGCTTCTCTCTGCCCATCTCTCCACATGCACTCCTGCCATTAAAGGTATGTACTTTAGAGTTCACAGGCTGTCACCAAATAAATGTTGCCCAGTCAAGTGACGAACAATGCTGGGAATCAAAATGAATAAGATGCCCCAGGTTATGAGCATTGTTTCAACCTGCATCCCTAAGAAAGACAGATATGCCTTTTAGAATCAAATAAAACCTAATTTCTCTTTCAATAACAAGAAACATTTTTAACATTCAATCCAAAGTAAACTTGACTTGTTGCTCAATTGATTCTGATTTTTCCCATGTGATTTTGCATACCAAAAATTAATAAGTGATTTTTTTAAAGCTTTTTCAAATTGTGAGGCTCAAAAAACAAGATGTCAAACTGTATCTAACTTCATTGTATTTATAATCCTTTGCAAACCTCACTCACACTGCAAAGTGTGGATTTGCCTAAGATTAAATTAATCCCTGTTTACACAAATCACATAATTCTATCTCTTTCATCCCAAGAGACAATACAGAGAGTTTCTGAGGCATGAGTGAGCATGCTAATTTCTGACAAAATGAAGTGTAAAGAACTAGGAAATGTTTTGTTATGATAATAGCAAAATATAGAAAGAAGTGAAATGGCACACACCAAGTACCTCCTGTTCTCAAGCAGACATGCAATTCTATGGAAAAACTTGGTTTGATTTTCAGATGCGAAGTCTTAGGTAATTCAACAATGACATTTTCATCTCATGAGTTCTCAATTGTAAGAAAATATGCCTAAATTTATCAGAGTTCATAGCACCCTTTTAAGGCAATAATTTTATTGATGCATGCTACATGATAAAATAAATCTCTTAATTTGATAAAGATGGCATCTAAATATAAAAAACTTTTTCTCTAAATTTAATAATAAACTATTTGGGAACAAATCAGTAAAAGATGATAGGGTCTACTATAAGAGGACTAGAAAGGGAAAAAGATAGGAGTTTAGACAGTACATTATATTCTTAACATGATACTATATTATGCTACCTTTTTACACAGATTAAAAAGTGTACATTTTAAAAAGTAGATACGTTTCATACATCAAAGAGCTCAAAAGTACCAGTGGATGCATGAAAGTGAAGATGCTCAGTCGTGTCCGACTCTTACTGACCCCATGGACTGCAGCCTCTGTCCATGGGATTTTCCAGGCAAGAGTACTGGAGTGGGGGTGATTCTATTGTTTAATGGATCTAATTGTTAAACAACTAAAACCAGTGTAGCTCTTCTTGTCACTAAATTATGTGTGAGTGTGAAATGAATAGAAGCTGATAAATCATTATGTTCACTACACTATTTTAAATACAAGTGAATCTAGCTGTAGATATTCTTTTGGAAGAAAACATCACTATGTTATCTCATAGGATAAAAGAAAGAAAAATGGTCCTGAGTTCTTGAAATATAACAAAGGACACTAACATGATTGTACTTGTAGTTTTATTATGAATGCCTGGAAGATTCATTCTGTGATGATTATTGGTAACTTGTCTACCCTTTACATCTCTTCTCCTTACTGGATATTGAAGGCATATCCGGAAGTTCGGGAGATTTGTCTCCCACTCTTGGTCCATCATAGCCTGCAAGATTAACATTCTAATCCTATGATGTTTCCCTGAATTCTGCTGCTGCTGCTGCTAAGTTGCTTCAGTGTACAACTCTGTGCGACCCCATAGACGGCAGCCCACCAGGCTCCCCTGTCTCTGGGATTCTCCAGGCAAGAACACTGGAGTGGGTTGCCATTTCCTTCTCCATCCCTACATCTCTAGATATTTGTATAAGCTGTGAACATTCAGGTAAATTGTCTGATCACAGCTGATATTCAGGCAGAAAGGAAAAGCTGGCATGTGACTACCGGATCTGAAAGGAGCTGAAGAGCACAGTAAAGATACCTTTTTCTCCTTCCTACCCTATATGGCTCAGTCGGCAATGAATCTGCATGGATTGCAGGACACCCAGGTTCGATTCCTGGGTTGGGAAGATCCCCTGGAGGAGGGCATGGCAACCCAGTCCAGTGTTCTTGCCTGGAGAATCCCATGGACAGAGGAGCCTGGTGGGCTACAGTCCATGGGGTAGCAAGAATCAGACTTGACTAAGCAACTAAACCACCACCACTACCCTATATACAAATCAATACTGGGAACAAAGAAACAGTAAAGACAGTTCAGACTTCCTAACATGGATGTCTTCTGCCTGTGTAGCAAATGTGGAAATGGAAAGTTGCACATTTCAGGGCAAGTCAGCTTAATGCTATTTTATTGATGAGGAGTATTTTGTATGATTCAGAGTAATTCCTGTCTGAAAGGAGTCAAGATTTTATTCAAAATCTTTAGGGCTATAAAGCTTTTTCCCCTTTGCCATTTTATTTAGTCTTCTCTGAACCATACATACCATCTTCAAAGACACTTTGAGGAAGAAAATACAGAGTCTATATTTGTAAAATTCTCATTTTAGAATAATAAGAAAAAAGTATGGCTCAGGATTTAGGTGACTTATCCAAGGCCTATGAGTATAAAGAGACTAACTCATGATTCAGGATCTCTGATTTCTGGTGCAACAAATGTCCAATAAAATACTGGTTTTTAATCTAAGCTCTATTTTGCATTCATTAAAATGTTTATATAGAATCATGTCTAGTAGTCTAAATTTATAAACACTACATTTAGTCCACTACTACTCACTATGGGATGAATGCAGTCTGTATTTTTTTGGCTACCTGATATATTTTTCTTCGACCTTCTATTCCTGATTATAAATCTATTCTCCAGTGCCCTAGTTTCAGGGTACACATATTGAAGCAAGGTTGATCTACATGACTTGGCACATTTTCTTGAACACAGAGATTGGTGTGGGGGCAGGGGGCAGAATCCAAGACTGATTTGAACAGATTAGGGAAGAGACAGCATCTTTTTTGAGAAAATTATTATGTTGGGAATGGCTAACAATGGTTACCTTCCCAACCATGCCTGCAAAATAAAAGTTGAGAATAGATATATAGAAATAGGAGATGGATGGGGAAGAGAGTCCAAGTGAGCCTGAGGCTCCAGTATTACCCTTGATGCCAAGGTTCTTATAGATTTCCCATAGAAATTGAACACTTTCATAATGTTCTTGACTTTTGCTAAAGCTAATCTAAATTAAAATAACATGATGACAATATTTTATGGGTTCCCCACAGTGTTCCTGACAATAAATGGAATGATTGACTTTTTTGACTAAAAGAGTACATTAGACTCTGTTCACGAAACAGTCTGAACACAATATTGTAAATCAACTTTACTTTAATTTTAAAACGGGAAAAAGGTAGCAGTCTTAAAGAAAAACTCATTCCATTTCTTATCTTGTTAGAAAATCAAGTCCCCCTTTTAGAGAAAATTAGTTGCTTAAAATAATTCACATGTACTTATTTTCACCAAAACTAATGTAATTTTCTGTCCATTTAAATACTTATGGCATTGTTATGCAAATGATTTCATTAATTTTCCCTTTTCATTTTTTTCCCCAGTCAAGGTTCTTATTTTGTTGTTTATTTCAAACTTAACAGTTTCAATAGACAATGCCTTTTGCCCAAACCCCAACTAAACATATATAGGTATAAAATTCTGACCAAAATCACTGATGAAATTCACTATTGAAACTTGCCTGAAAGCCTCCAGGATATAAGACAGACACATAGGTAAGTATATAGATAGAGAAATAGGTAACACTAGGTAGATAGACTTCCATTATGTATGTGTATATATGTGTGTATGTGTGTATATACATATATATATATTTGTATTAATCAGGATTCTCCAGAGAAATAGAACATATATCAATACATGATTACAACAAATATATGTATTATAAGGAATGTAATATTTTAAATATTCATAATATCATATATATTCATTACAAGGAATTGACTCACAGGACTACAGTGGCTGAGAAGTTCAACCATCAGCCCTCTGCAGTCCAGAGACTCAGGAAAGCAGGTACTGCAATTCACAGTCATGTATAATTCAGTCTGAGTCCAAAGGTTCTCAAACCAAGGAAACCAATGGTGTAAATCTCAACCCCAAAGCCAAAGACTCATGTCCCAGCTCATGCAATCAGGCAGAAAGGAACAAATGCAAGCCNCCCTTTTCATTTTTTTCCCCAGTCAAGGTTCTTATTTTGTTGTTTATTTCAAACTTAACAGTTTCAATAGACAATGCCTTTTGCCCAAACCCCAACTAAACATATATAGGTATAAAATTCTGACCAAAATCACTGATGAAATTCACTATTGAAACTTGCCTGAAAGCCTCCAGGATATAAGACAGACACATAGGTAAGTATATAGATAGAGAAATAGGTAACACTAGGTAGATAGACTTCCATTATGTATGTGTATATATGTGTGTATGTGTGTATATACATATATATATATTTGTATTAATCAGGATTCTCCAGAGAAATAGAACATATATCAATACATGATTACAACAAATATATGTATTATAAGGAATGTAATATTTTAAATATTCATAATATCATATATATTCATTACAAGGAATTGACTCACAGGACTACAGTGGCTGAGAAGTTCAACCATCAGCCCTCTGCAGTCCAGAGACTCAGGAAAGCAGGTACTGCAATTCACAGTCATGTATAATTCAGTCTGAGTCCAAAGGTTCTCAAACCAAGGAAACCAATGGTGTAAATCTCAACCCCAAAGCCAAAGACTCATGTCCCAGCTCATGCAATCAGGCAGAAAGGAACAAATGCAAGCTGCCCCACCACCACCACCTCCTTCCCCAGATCCTGCACTGTTCTATCCAGGCCCTCAAAGGACTGGGTGAGCTCTACCTACCTTGGGGACAGCAATCTGCTTCACTGATTCAAATGTTCATCTCATCAGCCAACACCCTCATTGACACTCCCAGAAATAATGTTTAGTCAACTTTCTGGGCATTCCATAACTCAGTCAAGTTGACATGCGCAAAAAACCCATCGCAATATTATTTGCTATAGGAAATATATATATATATAGGGATATACAGGCTATATCTATACATGTAGAGGATATTTAGATATCTCTCTATATAATAGATATATATCCTACAGTGACTATTATAAGGCCAACAAGAATAAATTTGGATGAAAGTAAAGAGGTATACCAGATAAACCAAGCACATATTATGTCAAAAAAAGACTTGTGAAGTTCAAAACATACAGAAGTTTGGCAAGACAGCAATAAGAAGAAAATTAATAAATTGGATTACAAGTACTGAGTTGTGTCCAACCCTTTGTGATCCCATGGACTGTAGCCCACCAGGCTCCTCTGTCTGTGAGATTTCCCAGGCAAGAATACTAGAGTAGGTTGCCATTTCCTCCTCGAGGGAATCTTCCCAACCCAGGGATTGAACCCACACCTCTTGTATCTCCTGCACCGGCAGGCAGATTCTTTAGAAGTAGCGCCACNGTCCAACCCTTTGTGATCCCATGGACTGTAGCCCACCAGGCTCCTCTGTCTGTGAGATTTCCCAGGCAAGAATACTAGAGTAGGTTGCCATTTCCTCCTCGAGGGAATCTTCCCAACCCAGGGATTGAACCCACACCTCTTGTATCTCCTGCACCGGCAGGCAGATTCTTTAGAAGTAGCGCCACCTGGGAAGCCAAGGTGGATTACAAGTCCATGAGTAGAATTAGTATTTATCGCCTACACCTGACCCTTTTTAATTCTAAATTAATCAAGGGAGTAGAACACCTGAGGGAATATAGAGAGCTGGCCACTCAAAGTGGGAACAAATATTACATCAACTTAAGAACAAGTATAATTTATTTTTTAATCTTGCAGAAGTGTGCAATTATTCTTTTAAAGGCCAAGAATTTCACACTCATTGTGGAGTCCTGAAAGTGAGTAACCTTGTTATGAACAAAGTTATTTGAACTTTGTTATGAATGCTAACTGCAAATTTTACATGAAAAAATGCTTAGTCCTCACACTTTCTTTTTTAATTGATGTTTTCATTGTCCTACTTAACACTTACGAAAACATAATGGTATACACAATTGGTTTCATTTGCTTTTTAAAATAAATGCAAAAATCAAGACAAATATTCCTGAAGTCACCCAAGTATTACTTAATCTGCCATCATAGAATTGAGATAAAATCTACACCCTAAATATACCCTCTGTACCACATCTGTAATGATAATGCTTCCTAATGAAGTGCTTAAATACTACAAATATTCTTCAGTGAGTTTTCCAGATAAGATAAAGACAAACTCCTTAACTACTTCATTTGCTTTAACCTAGTTCTATTAAATTATTTTTATGGTGCCATTTAAAAGCACCTTTTTATTGATCAAAATTGCATTTTTAAAATGAGTTGGAGATAGTCTTAAAATTTTTTATGAACTAGTAGCATTAACTGAAACACACTTTTCACAAGTTGGGAAATGACATTTAATGATATGCCACTAAAATGATAGCTATTAAATTTGTGGTACATTAAAACTGCATAAAATATGTTTCCTTTGATGTTTATAAATTGATTCTGTCATGTGTACCTGCAAAGTAATTAAACTTTTAAATTACATATGTGCTATTATTAATGTCCTCTGTTTGAAGGTTGGAAAAACAAAGGCAGGTCTGTAATGAATGAAAAATGACTAAAAGCAAAATTAAGAGTTACTGTTAAAGCAAATTTTGAATAATTGTATCATTAATACAATGGACTAGGCTACCCTGAAACTTATTGAGCTTTCCATCCCTAAAAGTGCTCAAACACAGAGTGGATGCTGTTTGTCAGATTACAAGAGACTCATGAGTGAGTTAGAAAGATGTAACGGGAAAACCTGAATTTCCCTTTCACTGTCTCAACATAAATATTCTACAACTTAAGTAAAAATAAATGATGATGGCATATGAAAGGATGGATGATGAAACATCAGCAGCTTGAAAAACAGCAGGGTTTTAAGTAACAGTGACTTTGCACCTCAATGAACAAGGGTCATCAAGGCTTATAAGATGCTGCGTTTTGAAGCCCAGAAAGCTTGGCCACTCCCTTCCCTTGTGCTTTCATGGCATGTATCACATTGCCTTTTATTTAAATGCTCATGTATCGGTTTCTCTCAGTAGATGATGAGATTTTTCAAGTATAGGCATATATTTACCTATTTACTTTTGAATATCCAGTGCAGTCACTAGATGAAAATTCTTAATTTTAATGAAACATGAAAAAAATTATTAATGTGTAATTAATGTCTCCAAAGTAATCAGTAATGGATAAAAAGATCAAGCTAGTACAAAATTTATACCCCACCTGCTCTGTAGTCCTAAAGTCCTTAATTATTGGGAAGTACTCAGACTATAGGAGATGATTGTGTTCACAAATCAAATTTTAGGTAAACGATATAACAAAAGCTTAAAATTTCAAATGACAATTTAGGGAATCTCAAATACAAAGATGACACAAACAGATGGAGAGACAAAATACCATGTTCTGGGATTTAAAGAATCAGTATTGTGAAAATGATTATAATACCCCAAACAATCTATAAATTCAATGCAATCCATATCAAATTACCAATGGTATTTTTCACAAAACGAGAACAAATAATTTCACAATTTGTATGGAAACACAAAAGATCCTGAACAGCCAAAATGATCTTGAGAAAGACTACAGCTGGAGGAATCAACCTTCTTGACTTCAGACTATACTACAAAGCTACATTCATCAAGATAGTATAGCACTGGTACAAAACAGAAATATCAACAAAGGAACAAGACAAAAAGCCCAGAGTTAAACTTGCACACCTATGGGCACCTTATCTTTGACAAACAAGGCAAGAATATACAATGTGGAAAAGACAGTCTTTTCAGTAAGTGGTGCTGGGAAAACTGGACAGCTATGTGTAAAAGAGTGAAATTAGAACACCACTTAATACCATACACAAAAATAAACTCAAAATGCATTAAAGATCTAAATGTAAGACCAGAATCTATAAAATTCTTGAGAAAAACATAGGCAGAACACCCTTTGACATAAGTCACAGCAAGATCCTCTGTGATCCACCTCTATAGTAATGGAAATGAAAAAAAAAACAAACAAATGGGACCTAATTAAATGTAAAAGCTTTTGTACAATGAAGGAAACTATAAACACAGTGAAAAGACAATGCTCAAAACGAGAAAGCAAATGAAAAAACTGATAAAGAATTAATCTCCAAAATATACAAGCAGCACATGCNATAGTAATGGAAATGAAAAAAAAAAACAAACAAATGGGACCTAATTAAATGTGAAATCTTTTGTACAATGAAGGAAACTATAAACACAGTGAAAAGACAGTGCTCAAAACGAGAAAGCAAATGAAAAAACTGATAAAGAATTAATCTCCAAAATATACAAGCAGCACATGCAGCTCCATGCCAGGAAAAAAAAAAAACAAAAAACCAAATCAAAAAGTGGGCAGAACATCTAAACAGACATTTTTCCAAAGAAGGCATACAGACGGGTATGAAACAAATGAAAAGATGCTCAACACTTCTCACTATTAGAGAAATGGAAATCAAAACTACAATGAGTTATCACCTCACATTGGTCAGAATGGTCAACATAAAAAAAAAAAAAAAGTCAACAATAATTGCTGGAGAGGGTATGGAGAAAAGGGAACCCTCTTGCACTGTTGGTGGGAATGTAAATTGATACAGCCACTATAGAGATTCCTTGAAAACTAGGAATAAACCTACCATATGACCCAACAATCCCACTACTGCGCATACATCCTAGCTTTTACAAAAGCTAGAATATGGAAGCAACCTAGATGTCCATCAAAGATGCACAGGGAAGGATAAAGTTGTGATACATACACAGAATGAAATATTAGTCTTAAAAAGGAACGTATCTGAGTCAGTTCCATTGAGGTGGATGAACATACAGCCTGTTAAACAAAGGGAAGAGTGAAGGGTATTCCCCACCCTGCTGCCAACTCCCACCCCAGCCACTGCCCAAGGGAGGGCCCGGCCCAGTGTCCTTGTCTCCAGGGAAGGTGGCCCAGGTCTCCCCCTCCTGGAGGACCCGCTGGAGCACTGGAACCCCTGAGAGGCCCAGCAACGGAAAACGCCCGGCTGGGTCCTCCTCTGTTGTGGGCAAAGCCTCCTGACTTCACACTGTCCTATCATAAACTATTTGCTGATGCATCCACCACATACTCAACCACTGAAAAATTCCAGAGTTGTCTTTTTCTGTTCTTGTACTCTGCTCTGAGGACGTTAGCTGTCTTGTTCTTCCCAGAATATTTGCGCTTTCTCTTCAAATATAGGAGTCTGCTGAACTTCATGTGAGTCTCCCCTCCTAGCTCCATAGCCTGAAAATTCTTTCAAGGCAGCAAACTGGGCAAGCACAAGTTGACTTCATTAGTTTCCACCTCTCAAATATCCTGTCGAATGGCCAAAGGCTGGAAAGAAAATATATCTTTGTCTATGTGGTCCAACTGTTTACTTATTTCAGGGAGGATATGAAAGCATCATTAACCAGTTTAACAGTTCTAATATGCTAACAGTTCTAATATGCTAAACTCAACTAGTTATCTATTGTTGCATAACAAAATTACCCCCAAAACTCACAAGCTTAAAACAGCACATATTTATTATCTCACAGTTTCAATCTATATTTTAATGTAATTTCTATCAAAATACCATAATACTTTTCACAGAACTAGAACAAATAATTCTCAAATGTATATGAAACCACAAAAGATCTCCAATTGCCCAAGCAATCTTGAGGAAAAAGCTGCAAGAATCATGCGCTCTGAATTCAGACTATACTACAAAGTCACAGTAATCACGATAGTATGGTATTAGGAAAAAACAGACACAGATCAGTGTGATAGAACACAGAGTCCAGAAGTAAACACACACCTAGGGCACAGACGGTGAAGCATCTGCCTGCAATGTGGGAGACCCAGGTTCAATCCCTGGGTTGGGAAAATCCCCTGGAGAAGGAAATGGCACCCCACTCCAGTGTTCTTGCCTGGAAAATTCCATGGATGGAGGAGCCTGGTGGGCTACAGTCCATGGGGTCACAAAGAGTCTGACATGACTGAGTGACTTCACAATAATATGGTCAATTACTCTACAACAAAGGAGCCAAGGATATACGATGGAGAAAAGACAGTGCCTTCTATAAATGGTGCTAGGAAAATTGGACAGCTACACATAAAATAATGAAATTAGAGCATTTCCTTCATTTTCTATACAAAAATAAACTCAAAATGGATTAAAGGCCAAAGTGGAAAACCTGAAACCATAAAACTCCTAGGAGAGAGCATAAGCAGAATGCTATTTGACATATATTGTAGCAATATTTTTTGAGATCTGTCTTCCGGGGCAAAAGAATCAAAAGTAAAAATAAATTAATAGAATCTAATTAAACTTTAAAAAGCTTTGGCACAGCAAAGAAAACCACTGACAAAGCAAAAAGACAAGATACAACCTACTGAATGGAGGAAAACATGTGCAAAAGATATGGCTAATAAGGGGCTTCCCAGGTTGCTCAGATGGTTAAGAAGCTGCCTGCAGCACAGAAGACCCAGGTTCAATCCCTGGGTCAGGAAGATGCCCTGGGGAAGGGAATGGCAACCACTCCAGTATTCCTGCCTGGAGAACTCCTTGGACAGAGGAGCCTGGTGGGCTACAGTCCACGGGGTCCAAAGAGTTGGACATGACTGAGCAACTAACACACCACACACACACACACACACACACTCTTTCTCTCTAAGAGATTAACATCCAAAATATATAAATGGTTCATACAACTCAATATCAATAAAAAACAAGCCACCCAATTAAAACTGGGCAGAAGACCTGAACAGATGTTTTTCCAAAGAAGATACACAGATGGCCAACAGGCGCATGAAGATGTTCAACATCACCGATCATCAGAGAAATGCAAATCAAAACCACAATGAGATTTCAACTCACATCTATCAAAACGGTGATCATCTAAAGGTNCACCCAATTAAAACTGGGCAGAAGACCTGAACAGATGTTTTTCCAAAGAAGATACACAGATGGCCAACAGGCGCA
The DNA here is from genome assembly GCA_006410615.1 of Neotragus moschatus. NCBI lineage: Eukaryota > Metazoa > Chordata > Mammalia > Artiodactyla > Bovidae > Neotragus > Neotragus moschatus. Next base: position 12,163 of record SJYA01010937.1, read on the forward strand.
TGAAGATGTTCAACATCACCGATCATCAGAGAAATGCAAATCAAAACCACAATGAGATTTCAACTCACATCTATCAAAACGGTGATCATCTAAAGGTTTACAAATAGCAAATCTGATGAGGATGTGGAGAAACGAGAACCCCAGTGCACAGTTTGTGGGACTGTAAATTAGTTCAGCCACTACAGAAAAGAGCATGAAGGTTCCTTAAAAAGCTAAAATTAGAACTACCATATAATCCAGCAGTTCCACTGCTGACTATATACCTGGAAAAAATACATAAACACTTATTTAAAAAGATATATACACTCTAATGTGCATAGCCACATTATTTATAATAGCTAAAATATGAAAGTCATCTAAGTGTCTATTGACAGATGAATGGATAAAGAGTATGTGCTATAAACACACACACACACACACACA
>SJYA01010938.1:0-13189 GCA_006410615.1 Neotragus moschatus
CACCCCACTTAGAGTTCGAAAGCTTCCTTCACACCTTTGCTACACCTCAAAAAGTTCCCTGAAACACCTGTCACCACTCAAGGGGAATCCCGACTGTCCCGCCACAACTGAAAAGGTGTCTCGTTGTCTCCTCCTCAGGAAAAAATGAAGGTTCTTTCTCTGCTTCTTTGAGAAAGGGGAAAGGATACTCAACTTTCCAGTGGCATCTCATAAGAAGGTGCTCTCCACAGGAAAGTCCAGAGGCACGTTCACGATTTTGCCATCATTCCTAAAGACCCACAAATGTTCCCTGGGTGGTGCCACCATTCCTAAAGTCCATAAATGTGTCAGGCCCCTTCACATGAACCTGATTTCCCTGCATTCCCTCGACTGTAAACCCGAGTATCGACTCACACCTCGGTGGCATATGTGGCAGTCNATTTTGCCATCATTCCTAAAGACCCACAAATGTTCCCTGGGTGGTGCCACCATTCCTAAAGTCCATAAATGTGTCAGGCCCCTTCACATGAACCTGATTTCCCTGCATTCCCTCGACTGTAAACCCGAGTATCGACTCACACCTCGGTGGCATATGTGGCAGTCCTTGTCCCTTTGCGGGAAAGCCACTGATTTTGATGTCAACATCACGGGAAGCCTGACTCTAATTCGAGTGCTCGGGAGGAAAGCGGAGGTGTGTGTCTCCACTGGAGACGAGGCCTGAGCCCCCTCTTGGGACCTCAGAGGAACGCCAAGATCCATGTCAACACTGTAGAGGACACCTTAGGTTCCAGCCTCAGCTCCTGGTGATAATTTAGAGCCCGGGACTGACTTGAGAGCAATGTCGAAAGGCCCATGGCAACTCCCATGGAGACTGGACTTTGGGGAGGTCAAACGAGGGGATCCCAGAGGTCCCCGTGCTAACTCGAGAAGGACTGCCTCAACTAGAGAAAACCTAGAAGATTCTCCCCTCCAGGCGAGATGAGCCCTTTATCTGAGGTGGACTCTCAAGGGAAATCACAGCACCCCACTTAGACTTCGAAAGCTTACTTCACACACTTGCTACACCTCAAGCTGTTCCCCGAAACACTTGTCTCCACTCAATAGGCATTCCGAGGGTCCTGCCAAAACTGAAGAGGGGCCTCGTTGTCTCCTCCTCAGCCAGAAAATGAAAGTTCCTTTCCCTGCTTCATCCAAAAAGGAGAACGGATTCTCGGTGTTCCAGTCGAATCTAAGGAGGCGGCGTGCTCTACAGTCAAGGATAGAGGCAATTCCTGGGTGGTGCCACCATCCTAAAGACCCACAAAAGTTCCCTGGTGGTTCCACCATTCCTAAAGACCACAAATGTGTCAGGCCCCTTCAGATGAACCTGATTTCTCTGCATTCCCTCGACTCTCATTCCAAGTATCGACTTACACCTCGATGGCACGTGTGACACTCCTTGTCCCTTCAAGGGAAAGCCACAGTTTTTGATGACAACTTCACGGGAAGCCTGACTCTGATTCGAGTGCTCGGGAGGACAGCGGCAGTCCGTGTCTCCACTGGAGACGAGGCCTTACTCCACTGTGGGAACTCCAGAGGAATGCCAAGATCCATGTCAGCACTGTCTAGCACACCTCAGGTTCTGGCCTCAGCTCCTGAAGAGAATTTAGGACCCGGTACNGTGTCTCCACTGGAGACGAGGCCTTACTCCACTGTGGGAACTCCAGAGGAATGCCAAGATCCATGTCAGCACTGTCTAGCACACCTCAGGTTCTGGCCTCAGCTCCTGAAGAGAATTTAGGACCCGGTACTAATATCACAGCAAAGTCGAGAGGTCCCTGGCAACCTCCATTGAGACTGGACTTTGTGGAGGTCAAACGAGGGGATCCCAGAGGTCCCCGTGGTAACTCGAGAAGGACTGCCGCAACTCGAGAAAACCTAGAAGATTCTCTGCTCCAGGCGAGATGAGGCCTATTGCGAGGGGGCATCTCGAGGGAAATCACACCATCCCACTTAGACTTCGAAAGCTTCCTTCACACCCTTGCTGCACCTCAAGAAGTTCCCCGAAACAACTGTCACCACTCAAGAGGAATCCCGACGGTCCCGCAACAACTGAAGAGGTGCCTCGTTGTCTCCTCCTCAGCCAAAAATGAAGGTTCTTTCCCTGCTTCGTCGAGAAAGGGGAAAGGATATTCGACGTTCCAGTGGCATCTCATGAGGAGGTGATCTCCACAAGAAAGACCAGAGGCATGCTTACGGTTGTGCCACCATTCCTAAAGACCCACAAATGTTTCCTGGGTGAAGCCACCTTTCCTTAATACCATAAATATGTAAGGCCTCTTCACATGAAACTGATTTCCCTGCATTCCCTCGACTGTCAAATCGAGTATTGACTCACACCTCGGTGGCATGTGTGACACTGCTTGTCAGTTCGAGGGAAAACCACTGATTTTGATGTCAACTTCACGGGAAGCCTGATTCTGATTTGAGTGCTCGGGAGGAAAGCAGAGGTGCGTGTCTCCACTGAAAACGAGGCCTGAACCCCTCTCGGGACCTCAGAGGAACGCCAAGATCCATGTTAGCACTGCAGAGGACACCTCAGGTTCTGGCCTCAGCCCCTGATGATAATTTAGGACCCGGGACCGACTTGAGAGCAATGTTGAGAGGCATCTGGCAACTCCCATGGAGACAGGACTTTGTGGAGGTCAAACGAGGGGATCCCAGAAATCCCCTTCGTAACTCGAGAAGGACTGCCCCAACTCGAGAAAACCTGGATGATTCTCCCCTCCAGGTGAGATGAGTCCTTTTTCCGAGGTGTCATCTCAAGGGAAATCACACCACCCCACTTAGACTTCGAAAGCTTCCTTCACACCCTTGCTACACCTCAAGAAGTTCCCCGAAACTCCTGTCTCCACTCAAGAGGAATTCCGAGAGTCCTGCCACAACGGACGAGGGGCCTCGTTGTCTCCTCCTCAGCCAGAAATGAAGGTTCATTCTCTGCTTCGTCTAGAAAGGGGAAAGGATACTCTACGTTCCAGTGGCATCTCATGAGGAGGTGTGCTCCACAGGAAAGGCCAGAGGCACGCTCACGGTTGTGTCACCATTCCTAAAGGCCAACAAATATTCCCTGGTGGTTCCACCATTCCTAAAGACCACAAAAGTGTCAGCCCCCTTCAGATGAACCACATTTCTCTGCATTCCCTCGACTGTCATTCCGAGTATTGACTCACACGTCGGTGGCACATGTGACACTCCTTGTCACTTCGAGGGAAAGCCATAAGTTATGATGACAACTTCACCGGAAGCCTGACTCTGATTTGAGTGCTTGGAAGGACAGCGGCAGTGCGTGTCTGCACTGGAGATGAGTCATTACTGCCCTCTGCGGAGTCCAGAGGAACGCCAAGATCCATGTCAGCACTGCAGAAGACACCTCAGGGTTCGGTCTAAGCTCCTGAAGAGAATTTAGGACTCTGCAACGACTTGAGACCAAAGTCGAGAGGACCCTGGCAACTCCAGTTGTGTCTGTATTTTGTGGACGTCAAACGAATGGATCCCAGATTTCTCCATCGTAACTCGAGAAAGACTGCCCCAACTCGAGAAAACCTGGATGATTCTCCCTCCAGGCGAGATGAGCCCTTTTTCCGAAGTGGTATCTTAAGGGAAATCACACCACCGAACTTACTTCGAAAGCTTCCTTCACACCCTTGCTACACCTCAAGAAGTTCCCCGAAACAGCTGACTCCACTCAAGAGGAATTCCGAGGGTCCTGCCACAACTAAAGTGTGACCTCGTTGTCTCCTCCTCATCCAGAAATGAAGGTTCCTTTCCCTGCTTTGCCCAAAAGGAAGAACAGATTCTCGGCGTTCCAGTCGAATCTAAGGAGGAGGCGCACACCACAGTCAAGGACAGAGACAATTCCTGGATGGTGCCACCATCCTAAAGACCCACAAATGTTCGCTCGTGTTTCCACCATTCCTAAAGACCACAAATGGGTCAAGCCCCTTCAGATGAACCTGATTTCTCTGCATTCCCTCGACTGTCAACCCGAGTATCGACTCACACGTCGGTGACATATGTGACAGTCCTTGTCACTTCGAGGGAAAGCCATAAGTTATGATGACAACTTCTCGGGAAGAATGACTCTGATTCGAGTGCTCGAGAGGACAGAGGCAGTGTGTGTCTCCACTGGAGACGAGGCCTGACTCCCCTCTGGGGACTCCCGAGTAACGCCAAGATACATGTCAGCACTGCAGAGGACAACTCAGGTTTCGGCCTCAGCTCCTGATGAGAATTTAGGACGCGGCCGTGATTTGAGAGCAAAGTCGAGAGGACCCTGGCAACTCCCATTGTGACTGGATTTTGTGGACATCAAACAAGGGGATCCCAGAGGTCCCCGTCGTAACTCGAGATGGACTGCCGCAACTCAAGAAAACCTAGGAGATTCTTCACTCCAGGCGAGATGAGGCCTTCTTCCGAGGGGGCTTCTCGGGGGAAATCACACCACCCCACTTAGACTTCGAAAGCTTCCTTCCCACCCTTGCTACACCTCAAGAAGTTCCCCGAAACACCTGTCTCCACTCAAGAGGAATTCCGTAGGTCCCGCCACAACTGAAGAGGAGCCTCTTTTTTCCTCCTCAGCCAGAAGTGATGGTTCCTTTCCCTGCTTCATCAGAAATGGGGAACGGATTCTCGGGGTTTCATTCGCATCTAAGGAGGAGGCACACACCACAGTCAAGGACACAGGCAATCCGTGGGTGGTGCCACCATTCCTAAAGACCCACAAATGTTCCCTGGTGGTTCCACCATTCTTAAAGGCCACAAAAGTGTCAGCCCACTTGAGGTGAACCAGATTTCTCTGTGTTCCCTCCACTGTCATTTCGAGTATCGACTCACACCTCGGTGGCACATGTGACAGTCCTTGTCTCCTCGAGGGAAAGACATAAGTTATGATGACAACTTCACAGAATGCCTGACTCGGATTCGAGTGCTCGGGAGGAACGTGGAAGTGCGTGTCTCCACTGGAGACGAGGCCTGATCCCCCTCTCGGGACCTCAGAGGAACGCCTAGATCCATGTCAGCACTGCAGAGGACAACTCAGGTTCCGGCCTCAGCTCCTGATGATAATTTAGTACCCGGGACCGACTTGAGAGCAATGTCGAGAGGCCCCTGGCAACTCCCTTGGTGACTGGACTTTTTGGAGGTCAAACGAGGTTATCCCAGAGGTCCCCATCGTAACTCGAGAAGGACTTCCCCAGCTCGAGAAAACTTGGATGATTTTCCGCTCCAGGCGAGATGAGCCCTTTTTCCGAGGTGGCATCTAAAGGGAAACCACACCACCCCACTTAGACTTCGAAAGCTTTCTTCACACTCTTGCTACACCTCAAGAAGTTCCCCAAAACACCTGTCTCCACTCAAGAGGAATTCCGAGGGTCCTGCCACAACCGAAGCGGGGCCTCGTTGTCTCCTCCTCAGCCAGAAATGAAGATTCATTTCACTGCTTCGTCCAAAAAGGAGAACGTATTCTCAGCGTTCCAGTGGAATCTATGCAGGAGGCGTGCTCCACAGTCAAGGACAGCGGCAATTCCTGGGTGGTGCCAACATCCTATAGACTCACAAATGTTCCCTGGTGGTTCCACCCTTCCTAAAGACCACAAAAGTGTCAGCCCCCTTCAGATGAACCAGATTTCTCTGCATTCCCTCAACTGTCTTTCTGAGTATCGACTCACATGTCAGTGGCACGTGTGACAGGCCTTGTCCCTTTGAGGGAAAGTCACAGGTTTTGATGACAACTTCATGGGAAGCCTGACTCTTATTCGAGTGCTCAGGAGGACAGCGACAGTGCGTGTCTCCACTGGAGACAAGGTCTGACTCCCCTCTGGGGACTCCAGAGGCACGCCAAGATCCATGTCAGCACTGTATAGCACACCTCAGTTTCCGGACTCAGTTCCGGAAGAGAATTTAGGATCCGGCACTGATTTGAGAGCAATGAGGAGAGGCCCCTGGCAAATCCCATGGAGACTGGACTTTGTGGACGTCAAACGAGGGGATTCCAGAGGTCCCCATCGTAACTCGAGAAGGACTGCCGCAACTCGAGAAAACCTAGAAGATTCTCCCCTCCAGGCAAGATGAGGCCTTCTTCCGAGGGGGCATCTCGAGGGAAATCACACCACCCCACTTCGACTACGAAAGTTTCCTTCACACCCTTGTTACACTTCAAGAAGTTCCCCGAAACACCTGTCTGCACTCAAGAGGAATTCCGAGGGTCCGGCCACAACTCAAGAGGAGCCTCATTTTCTCCTCCTCAGCCAGAAAAGAAAGTTCCTTTCCCTGCTTCGTTAAAAATGGGGAACGGATTCTCGGCACTTCAGTCGCATCTACGGAGGAGGCACCCACCACAGTCAAGGACAGAGGCAATCCGTGGGTTGTATCACCATCCCTAAAGACCCAGAAATGTTGCCTGGTGGCTCCACCATTCCTAAAGACCACAAACGTATCAGACCCCTTCAGATGAACCTGATTTCTCTGCATTCCCTCGATTGTCATTCCGAGTATCGACTCACACCTCGATGACAGGTGTGACACTTCTTGTCTCTTCGAGGGAAAGCCACAGGTTTTGATGGCAACTTCACGGGAAGCCTGACTCTGATTCGAGTGCTTGGGAGGAAAGTGGAATTGCGTGTCTCCATTGGAGACGAGGCCTGACTCCCCTCTGGGGGCTCCAGGGGCACACCAGGATCGATGTCAGCACTGCAGAGGACACCTCAGTATCCGGCCTTAGCTCCTGATAATAATTTAGGACCCGGGACTGACTTGAGAAAAATATGGAGAGGCACCTGGCAACTCCTATGGAGACTAGACTTTGTGGAGGTCAAATGAGGTGATCTCAGAGGTCCCCGTCATAACTCGACAAGGACTGCCTCAACTCGAGAAAACCTGGATGATTCTTCCCTCCAGGCGAGATGAGCCCTTTTTCCGAGGTGGAATCTCAAGGGAAATCACACCATCCCAATTAGACTACAAAAGTTTCCTTCACACCCTTGCTACACCACAAGAAGTTCCCTGAAACACCTGTCTCCACTCAAGAGGAATTCCGAGGGTCCTGCCACAACTCAAGAGGGGCCTCGTTGTCTCTTCCTCAGCCAGAAATGAAGGTTCCTTTCCCTGCTTCGTCCAAAAAGGAGAACGTATTCTCAGCGTTCCAGTCGAATGTAAGGAAGAGGCATGCTCAACAGTCAAGGACAGAGGCAATTCCTGGGTGGTGCCACCATCCTAAAGACCCACAAATGTTCCCTGGTGTTTCCACCATTCCTAAAGACCACAAATCTGTCAGGCGCCTTCAGATGAATCTGAGTTCTCTGCATTCGATCAACTATCACTAAGAGTATCGACTCACACCTCGGTGGCACGTTTGACACTCCTTGTCCCTTCGAGGGAAAACCACAGGTTTTGATGACAACTTCACCGGAAGCCTGACTCTGATTCGAGTGCTCGGGAGGACAGCGGCAGTGCATGTCTCCACTGGAGACGAGTCCTGACTCCCCTCTGGGGATTCCAGAGGAACGCCAAGATCTATGTCAGCACTGAGAGGACACCCCAGGTTCCGGCCTGAGCTCCTGAAGAGAATTTAGGACCCGGCACTAATTTGAGAGCAATGTGGATAGGCCCCTGGCAACTCACATGGAGACTGGACTTTGTGGACATCAAACGAGGGGATCCCAGAGGTCCCCTTCGTAACTCTAGAAGGACTACCGCAACTCGAGAAAACCTAGAAGATTCTCCCCTCCAGGTGAGATGAGGCTTTCTTGCGAGCGGGCATCTCGAGGGAAATCACACCACCCCACTTAGACTTCGAAAGCTTCCTTCACACCCTTGCTACACCTCAAGTAGTTCCCCGAGATACCTGTCTCCACTCAACAGGAAATCCGAGGGCCCTACCACAACTGAGGAGGAGCCTCGTTGTCTCCTCCTCAGCAAGAAATGAAGGTTCTTTTCCCTGCTTCGTCAAAAATGGGGTACGGATTCTCGGCGGTTCAGTCGCTTCTAAGGAGGAGGCACACACTACCGTCAAGGACAGAGGCAATCCATCGGTGGTGCTACCATTCCTAAAGACCAAGAAATGTTCCCTGGTGATTCCATCATTCCTAAAGACCACAAAAGTGTCAGACCCCTTCAGATGAACCAGATTTCGCTGCAATCCCTCGATTGTCATTCTGAGTATCGACTCACACGTCGGTGGCAAATGTGACAGTCCATGTCGCTTCGAGGGAAAGCCACAAGTTATGATGAAAACTTCACGGGAAGCCTGACTCTGATTCGAGTGCTCAGGAGGACAGCGGCAGTGCGTGTCTCCACTGGAGACGAGGCCTGACTCCCCTCTGGGGACTCCAGAGGAACGCCAAGATCCATGTCAGCACTGCAGAGGACAACTCAGGTTTCGGCCTCAGGTCCTGACGAGAATTTAGGACTCAGCAGCGACTTGAGAGCAAAGTCGAGAGGACTCTTGCAACTCCTATGGAGACTGGACTTTGTGCAGGTCAAACGAGGGGATCCCAGAGGTCCCCGTCGTAACTCGAGAAGGACTGCCTCAATTCGAGAAAAACAAGGAGATTCTCCAATCCAGACGAGATGAAGCTTTCGTCCGAGGGAGTATCTCGAAGGAAATCACAGCACCCCACGTAGACTTCAAAAGCTTCCTTCACAACCTTGCTACACCTCAAGAAGTTCCCTGAAACACCTGTCAGCACTCAAGAGGTATGCCGACGGTCCCGCCACAACTGAAGAGGTGTCTCGTTGTCTCCTCCTCAGCCAAAAATGAAGTTTCTTTCCCTGCTTCGTCGAGAAAGGGGAAAGGATACTCCTCGTTCCAGTGGCATCTAATGAGGAGGCGCTCTCCACTGGAAAGTACAGAGGCACGCTCACGGTTGTGCCACCATTCCTAAAGACCCACAAATGTTCCCTGGGTGGTCCCACCATTCGTAAAGACCATAAATGTGTCAGGCCCCTTCACATGAACCTAATTTCCCTTCATTCCCTCGACAGTCAACCCGAGTATCGACTCACACCTTGGTGGCATTTGTGACAGTCCTGGTCACTTTCTAGGGAAAGCCACTGATTTTGATGTCAACTTCATGGGAAGCCTGACTCTGATTCGAGTGCTCGGGAGGAAAGCGGAGGTGCGTGTCTCCACTGGAGACGAGGCCTGAGCCCCCTCTCGGGACCTCAGAGGAACGCCAAGATCCATGTCAGCACTGCAGAGGACACCTCAGGTTCCGGCCTCAGCTCCTGATGATAATTTAGGACCAGGGACCGACTTGAGAGCAAAGACGAGAGGACCTTGGCAACTCCCATGAAGACGGGACTTTGTGGAGGCCAAACAAGGGGATCCCAGTGGTCCCCATCGTAACTCGAGAAGAATTGCCCCAACTCGAGAAAACCTGGATGATTCTCCCTTCCAGGCCAGATGAGCCCTTTGTCCGAGGTGGCATCTCAAGGGAAATCACACCACCCCACTTAGACTTCGAAAGTTTCCTTCACACCCTTGCTACACCTCAAGAAGTTCCTCGAACAACCTGTCTCCACTCAAGAGGAATTCCTAGGGTTCTACCACAACTGAAGAGGGGCCTCGTTGTCTCCTCCTCAGACAGAAATGAAGGTTCCTTTCCCTGCTTCGTCCAAAAAGGAGAACGGATTCTCGGCGTTCCAGTCGAATCTAAGGAGGAGGCGCGCTCCACATTCAAGGACAGAGGCAATTTCTGGGTGGTGCCACCATCCTAAAGACGCACAAATGTTCCCTGGTGGTTCCACTATTCCTAAAGACTACAAATGTGTCAGGCCCCTTCAGATGAACCTGGTTTCTCTGCATTCCATCGACTGTCATTCCAAGTATCGACTCACACTTCGGTGGCTTGGGTGGCACTCCTTGTCCCTTCAAGGGAAAGCCACAGGTTTTGATGACAACTTCACGGGAAGCCTCACTCTGATTCGAGTACTCGGGAGGAAAGTGGAAGTGCATGTCTCCACTGGAGACGAGGCCTGACTCCCCTTGGGGACTCCAGAGGAACGCCAAGATCCCTGTCAGCACTGCAGAGGCCAACTCAGGTTTCGGCCTCAGCTCCTGACGAGAATTTAGGACTCGGCAGCCACTTGAAACCAAAGTGGAGAGGACCCTGGCAACTCCCATGGTGACTGGATTTCGTCAACGTCAAATGAGGGGATTCCAGAGGTCCCCATCGTAACTCGAGAAGGACTGCCTCAACTCGACAAAAACTAGGAGATTCTCCACTCCAGGCAAAATGAGTCCTTCTTCCGAAGTAGTATCTCGAAGGAAATCACACCACCCCACTTACACTTTGAAAGCTTTCTTCACACCCTTGCTAAACCTCAAGAAGTTCCCCAAAACACCTGTCACCACTCAAGAGGAATCCCGACGGTCCCACCACAACTTAAGAGGTGGCTCGTTGTCTCCTCCTCAGCTAAAAATGAAGATTCTTTCCCTGCTTCGTCGACAAAGGGGAATGGATACTCGACGTTCCAGTGGCATCTCATGAGGAGGCGCTCTCCACAGGAAAGGCCAGAGGCACGCTCACGGTTGTGCCACCATTCCTAAAGACCCACACATGTTCCTTGGGTGGTGCCACCATTCCAAAACACCATAAATGTGACAGCCCACTTCACATGAACCTGATTACCTTGTATTCCCTCGACTGTCAACACGAGTATCGACTCACACCTCGGTGGCACGTGTGAGAGTCCTTGTCATTTCCAGGGAAAGCCACTGATTTTGATGTCAACTTCATGGTTAGCCTGACTCTGATTCGAGTGCTCAGGAGGAAAGCGGAGGTGCGTGTCTCCACTGGAGACGAGGCCTCACCCCTCTCTCGCGACCTCAGAGGAACGCCAAGATCCATGTCAGCACTGCAGAGGACACCTCAGGTTCCGGACTCAGCTCCTGATGTTAATTTAGGACCCGGGACCGACTTGAGAGCCATGTCGAGAGGCCCCTGGCAACTCTCATGGAGACTGGACTTTGTGGAGGTCAAACGTGGGGATCCCAGAGGTACCTGTCGTAACTCGAGAAGGACTGACGCAACTCGAGAAAACCTAGAAGATTCTCCTCGACAGATGAGATGAAGCCTTTTTTCGAGGTGGCATCCCGAGGGAAATCACAGCACCCCACTTAGACTTCGAAAGCTTCCTTCACACCCTGGCTACACCTCAAGCAGTTCCCCGAAACACCTGTCTCCACTCAAGAGGAATTCCGAGAGTCCTGCCACAAATGAAGAGGGGCCTCGTTGTCTCCTCCTCAGCCAGAGATGAAGATTCCTTTCCCTGCCTCGTCCAAAAAGGACAACGGATTCTCGGCGTTCCAGTCGAATCTAAGGAGGAGGCGTGCTCCACAGTCAAGGACAGAGGAAATTCCTGGGTGGTGCCAACATCCTAAAATCCACAAATGTTCCCTGGTGGTTCCACCATTCCTAAAGACCACAAATGTGTCAGGCCCCTTCAGATGAACGAGATTTCTCTGCATTCCATGGACTGTCATTCCGAGTATCAACTCACACCTCGGTGGCACGTATGACACTCCTTGTACCTTCAAAGGAAAGCCACAGGTTTTGATGACAACTTCATGGGAAGCTTGACTCTGATTCGAGTGCTCGGGGGGAAAGTGGAAGTGCGTGTCTCCACTGGAGACAAGGCCTGATTCCCCTCTGGGGACTCCAGAGGAACACCAAGATCCTTGCCAGCACTGTATAGCACACCTCAGGTTCCGGCCTCAGCTCCTGAAGAGAATTTAGGACCCGGAAGTGATTTCAGAGCAAAGTCGAGTGGCCCCTGGCAACTGCCATGGAGACTAGACTTTGTGGAGGTCAAACGAGGGGATCTCAGAGGTCCCCATCGTAACTCGAGAAGAACTGCCGCAACTCGAGAAAACCTAGAAGATTCTCCCCTCCAAGAGAGATGAGGCCTTCTTCCAAGGGGCCATCTCGAGGGAAATCAAACCACCACACTTAGACTTCGAAAGCTTCCTTCACATCCTTGCTACACCTCAAGAAGTTCCCCGAAACTCCTGTCTCCACTCAAGAGGAATTCCAAGGGTCCCGCCACAAATGAAGAGGTGCCTCGTAGTCTACTCCTCAGCCAGAAATGAACGTTCCTTTTCCTGCTTCGTCAAAAATGGGGAACGGATTCTCGGCGTTTCAGTCGCATCTAAGGAGGAGGCACACACCACAGTCAAGGACAGATGGAATCCATGGGTTGTGCCACCATTCCTAAAGACTCACAATGTTCCCTGGTGGATCCATCATTCCTAAGACCACAAAAGTGTCAGCCCCCTTCAGATGAACCAGATTTCTCAGCATTCCCTCGACTGTCATTCCGCATATCCACTCACACGTCGGTGGCATATGTGACAGTCCTTGTCACTTCGAGGGAAAGCCATAAGTTATGATGACAACTTCACGGGAAGCCTGACTCTGATTCGAGTGCCTGGGAGTACAGCCGCAGTGCGTGTCTCCACTGGAGACGAGGCCTGACTCCCCTCTGGGAACTCCAGAGAAACGCCAAGATCCCTGTCAGCACTGCAGAGGACAACTCAGCTTTCGGCCTCAGATCCTGATGAGAATTTACGATTCGGCAGCGACTTGAGAGCAAAGTTGAGAGGACCCTGGCAACTCCCACGGTGAAGGGATTTTGTGGACGTCAAACGAGGTGATCCCAGAGGTCCCCGTTGTAACTCGAGAAGGACTCCCTCAACTTGAGATAAACTAGGAGACTCTCCACTCCAGGCATGATGAGGCCTTCTTCCGAGGCAGTATCTCAAGGAAATCACACCACCCCACTTAGACTTCAAAGGCTTCCTTCAAACCCTTGCTAAACCTCAAGAAGTTACCCGAAACACCTGTTTCCACTCACGAGGAACTCCGACGGTCCAGTCACAACTGAAGAGGTGCCTCATTGTCTCCTCCTCAGCCAAAAATGAAGATATTTTCCCTGCTGGTCGAGAAAAGGGAAAGGACACTCGAAGTTCCAGCGGCATCTCATGAGGGGGCCCTCTCCTCAGGAAAGGCCAGAGGCACGCTCACGGATGTGCCACCATTACTAAAGACCCACAAATGGTCCCTGGGTGGTGCCACCATTCCAAAAGAGCAGAAATGTGTCAGGTCCCTTCACATGAATCTGATTTCCCTGCATTCCCTCGACTGTCAACCTGAGTATCGACTCACAACTCGGT
>SJYA01010939.1:0-13174 GCA_006410615.1 Neotragus moschatus
TGGCATCACGGACTCGATGGGCGTGAGTCTGAGTGAACTCCGGGAGTTGGTGATGCACAGGGAGGCCTGTCGTGCTGCGATTCATGGGGTCGCAAAGAGTCGGACAAGGCTGAGCAACTGAACCGAACTGAATTTGCATGAAATATTCCTTTTGCATGAAATGTATCTCTAATTTTCTTAAAGACATCTCTAGTTTTTCCCATTCTTTTGTTTTCCTCTGTTTCTTTGCATTGACCACTGAGGAAGGCTTTCTTACCTCTCCTTGTTGTTCTTTGGAACTCTGCATTCATATGGGTATATCTTTCCTTTTCTCCTTTGCCTTCGTTTCTTTTCTTCTCACAGCTATTTGTAAGGCCTACTCAGACAGCCATTTTGCTTTTTTTACATTTCTTTTTCTTGGGGAGAGTCTTGATACCTGCCTCCTGTACAATGTCATGAACCTCTGTGCATAGTTCTTCAGGCACTCTATCAGATCTAATCCCTTGAATCTATTTCTCACTTCCACTGTATAATCATAAGGGATTTTATTTAGATCATACCTGAATGATCTAGTGGTTTTCTCTACTTTCTTCAATTTAAGTCTTCAATTTCAATCTGACTCCTGAGAAATCTTTATGCAGGTCAAGAGGTAACAGTTAGAATTGGACATGGAACAACAGACTTGGCTTCAAATTGGGAAAGGAGTACGTCAGGCTGTATATTGTCACTCTGCTTATTTAACTTCTGTGCAGAGTACATCATGTGAAATGCTGGGCTGGATGAAGCACAAGCTGGAATCAAGATTGTCAGGAGAAATATCAATAACCTCAGATATGCAGATGACACCACCCTTATGGCAGAAAGCAAATAAGAACTAAAGAGTCTCTTGATGGAAGTGAAAGAGCAGAGTGAAAAGTCTGGCTTAAAGCTCAATATTCAGAAAACTAAGATCATGGCATCTGGTCCCATCACTCCTTGCCAAATAGATGGAGAAATAATGGAAACAGTGATAGACTTTATTTCTTGTGCTCCAAAATCACTGCAGATGGTGACTGCAGCCATGAAATTACAAGACTCTTGCTCCTTGGAAGAAAAGCTATGACCAACCTAGACAACATATTAGAAAAGCAGAGATATTACTTTGCCAACAAAAGTCTGTCTAGTCAAAGCTATGGTTTTTCCAGTAGTCATGCATGGATGTGAGTTGGACTATAAAGAAAGCTGAGAGCTGAAGAATTGATGCTTTTGAACTGTGGTGTTGGAGAAGACACTTGAGAGTCCCCTGGACTGGAAAGAGATCAAAGGAAGTCGTAAAGGAATCAGTCTTGAATATTCGTTGGAAGGACTGATGCTGAAGCTGATGCTCCAATACTTCAAACACCTGATATGAAGAACTGACTCATTGGAAAAGCCCCTCATGCGGGGAAAGATTGAAGGCAGGAGGAGAAGAGGGCGATACAGGATGAGATGGGTTGATGGCATCATCTGCTTGATTGGACATGAGTTTGAGTAAGCTCCGGGAGTTGGTGATGGACAGGGAAGTCTGGCGTGGGGCAGTCCATGGGGTTGCAAAGAGTCAGACTTGACTGAGCAACTGAACTGATCTGAACTGAATGGGCTGGATTGTGTATCCTAAAATTCATATATGGAAGACTGAACTGCCAGGAACCCAGAATGTAACTGTAGTTGGAGACTGGTTTTTAAATAGGTAATTAAGGTTAAAATGAGGTCATTGGGATGGGCCCAAATCCAATAAGAAGAGGAAATTTGAACAACCCCCCCCACACACACACACACATACACACGGAGAAGACCTAATGAAGACACAGGGAGAAGGTGGCTATCTGCAAGCCAAGAAAAGAGGCCTCGGGAGCAACCAAACCTGCTGACACCTTGATCTCAGACTTTTAGCCTCTAGAACTGGGAGAAATAAATGTCGTTTAAGCCACCAGTGTGCAACACTTTGTTCTGGCAGGGCCGGCATACTAATACACCAAATAATCAGCATTTTCTCTCTCCCCATGACTATAAACCAACACATAGCTAGATATGGGTGGGGAGTTCTGGCCTGCAATGCTTTCATGGTGTGAGCCGTAAAAGCAGATGCCACCTTAGAAATGGCTGCCTTATATGTTGGAGTGATTACAGCAAATACAATTAATGCATTAGTCCAGGAAAAAGACAAAGCTGCTTTCAAAGAAAGGCAGGAAATGGGAACCTGAAACTGTCTGTATGAAGGCCACAAATAAAAGCAGATGTGTCTACAATATACCCTGCCTTCTGCCTGAATTTTCTTTGGTCAAAGCTCAGTAACTTGGCACAATCTCATTATGCTGTTTATAAGCAATTGCTGGCAACAGATCAAGGCAGGTATCCAAAGCAGGCGGGTGCAGGGGGCATACAGGATGGTACATAAGGAATCATAGCTGGCCTGTCTATCTGCCTTTGTTTGAAAAGGAGACAATTTCTGTATCAATGGATCAGTGTTTGCTGAAAGAGAGCTCTGTTTATCGTCTGCCCTTGTGAGATTAAGACTCTTTCAGAAGTAAGCAGGAAGGAATTTTAATTTGCTTGCTCTTTTTGTTTTTAATTTTTACAGAAAAATCTGGTGAGCTGATTTTTAAAAAGACATATGCAATTGTGGTTCTCTGGATTGTAATATATTTTCTCCTCTCCATGGTGGGTAGTTTTGGACTGAGTTCTTTTTTCCTTTTTCTTTTTTTCCTTCCTTCCTCTCTCCCCCTTCCTTTCCCTTCCTTCCTTTCTCTTTAAGCCAGGGCTCTCTTTAACATGCCTGTCAACAGACACAAGATAGACTACCTCCCTCAGCATCTTGCCGCATTTCTGCTAATCCCAATTTTGCCCATAGACTCTGTCTGGAGGTGGGGGTCACTTCACTCTCACATCAGAGTGAAGTGAAGTGAAAGTCGCTCGTTCAGTTGTGTCTGATTCTTCGCAACACCATGGACTGTAGCCCACCAGGCTCCTCTGTCCATGGAATTCTCCAGGCAAGAATACTGGCGTGGGTAGCCATTCCCTTCTCCAGGGGATCTTCCCAACCCAGGAATTGAACCCAGGTCTCCTGCATTGCAGACAGATTCTTTACCATCTGAACCGCTAGGGAAAATGTTGTCCGGGCTCCCCCCAAAGTCACAGAAATCATTTACCCATGGATTGGTAAAGGAGCAAGGGAGCTGGAGAGGGCGGCTGCTAAGGAATATTTATCAAAGGTCCCCTTTCTCCTGCTCTGACTACTGTGTCTTCACATCCTTTACCAGCTACTGTCCCAGGTGGTAATGTCCCAGGCACTGTGCTAATCTGGGCTAAAGCTCTTAAGTGATTTCTGAGACCAACTTATTCTTCTGTTTGGACCCAGGCATGTCAGCCTTTCCTAGGCTCCCCCGAAGTACCACCAGAGATTGTTGGGAAGTCCCTAAACCTTTAACAAGGCAAGGGGCCAGTTGCAGAGAAAAAGCCCCAGGGACCACCTGCCCCAAGCTCCCTGAAGCAGGCACAAGTGAACCTTGTTATAAAAGAAAATCTCTGGAGAGGTGGGGAGGGGACCTCAGAGGAAAGGGTGTTGGTCAACCATTGTGCCTGAGAACAAAGAAAACAGCTCCTGAGGGGGGGAGGGAGCAGGTTGGCAGTTCTCAGGGGCTACGGTCTGTTTTCCTGGAGGAACTGGGCTTCAAAAGCAGCTTTTAGTGGTAGCTCAATGGCAAAGACTCTATTTCCTACTGCAGGAGACTTCGGTTCAATCCCTGGGTCAGGAAGATCTTCTGGAGAAAGAAATGGCAACCCACTTCAGTATTCTTGCCTGGGAAATCCCACAGACAGAGGAGCCTCTTCTCTCCACCAGGCTGTCAGGGACAGGTTGTCTGGCACGCGTGGCAGTGTGCTCAGCCGTGAGTGTACACTGAGAGCTAGGAGCAGCGGCAGGTCTGCTTGCAGGGGAGGATGCCAGGATGTCTAAGGCAGTTGCCCAGGTGAGTTAGGAAGAGGCTGGAGCCGAATAGGATGCCCACCTCCCAGCACAGAAGCTGGAACCTCTGATGGTGTTGCCAAAATCTTGGCTTTCTGTGCACCAATGCCAAACCGAAATATCGGATCAGAGTCATGGAGGAGAAGGAAAGTGTGGCTTTATAACTTTGCCAGGTGAAGGGGGAACACATTAGGGTCGTGCCTCAGGAACTGTGCCCCCTTCCTGGTGAGTGGGGAGAGAGGATAAGGATCAAGGCAGTAACAGCCTTGCATTCTTCTTTCTTCTGCAAAGTCTCAAAAGGGTGGGGTTGCTGACAAGATATGCATATGTGCAGGGTCTCAGGTGGTCCTCTCCTAATCTTGATGAACATTTCTCCTCCCTTAAATCTCACCTGAGGTGGTTTCAGGGCTCCTTTTCCTTTGATTAGTAACTGCTCTGCCCTTTGGGATTCAGAGAAGGCCATAGAGGCTGGAGTCTTGCCTATAAGAAATGGGAGACAAAAAGGCCTCCATGCCCAGGAGCACACATGACCCTGTGTGGCATCAGTGGCAGCAGGTTCCTCGCCATCAAGGCTTCCCCAATAGACAGAGAACATAGTTTGGGGGATTGTTCAGCTGATTTGCTGTTGAACCAAACCAGAGAAGTTTCAGGCCTAGTATGATCCTTCTTCACAGAGAGGGCTGGTAGGGGCATGATGAGATTTGAAAGCCACAGCAAGACCTTCTCTTTGCCCTTGTAGTGAAGCTGATGTTATAGCCCTTACTTGTAGCTTCACGTCTGCTCTCTGGGCCTTAGAGGCTAGGAGGACCTCAGTGATTAGGACCCCAAGTCCCCTTGATGGAGGAGTCTTTTCCTACCACAGTGGTGAACAAAAATGCCACATTTATTGCAGGCATCAAGCAAGGAGCCCAAGTAGCTGGTGCTGAAAAGGCCCAAACTCCCTAATGGTTTTCAGGGAAAGACATGGTAAGGAAGTGGAGTTGTGGGGTGTGTGATCAGCTCATTGACATTCTTCTTGTTGGTTGCTAGTGAGGTAATTCGGAGAAGGCAATGGCACCCTACTCCAGTACTCTTGCCTGAAAAATCCCATGGACGGAGGAGCCTGGTAGGCTGCAGTCCATGGGGTTGCTAAGAGTCGGACACTACTGAGCAACTTCCCTTTCACTTTTCACTTTCATGCATTGGAGAAGGAAATGGCAACCCACTCCAGTGTTCTTGCTGGAGAATCCCAGGGATGGGGGAGCCCAGTGGGCTGCCGTCTATGGGGTCACACAGAGTCGGACACGACTGAAGTGACTTAGCAGCAGCAGCAGTGAGGTAATTGGGAGTCAACATCATCAGACTTCTGGATCCAACAAATCTGGGGACTATGTGCTTGTGAGTAGCAGCTTGTTGTTCACTCAGTCGTGTCTGATTCTTTGCGACCCAATGGACTGCAGCAACGTCAGGCTTCCCTGTCCATCACCAACTCCCAGAGCTTGCTCAAACTCATGTGCATTGAGCTGGTGATGCCATCCAACCATCTCATCCTCTGTCATCCCCTTCTCCTCCTACCTTCAATCTTTCCCATCATCAAGGTCTTTTCCAATGAGTCAGTTCTTTGCATCAGATGGCCAAAGTATTGGAGCTTCAGTTTCAGCATCAGTCCTTCCAATGCATATTCAGGGTTCATTTCCTTTAGGATTGACTGGTTTGATCTCCTTGCTGTCCAAGGGACTCTGAAGAGTCTTCTCCAACATCACAGTTCAAAAGCATCAATTCTTTGGTGCTCAACTTTGTTTATGGTCCAACTCGCACATCTGTACATGACTGCTGGAAAAACCATAGCTTTGACTATATGGACTTTTGTCAGCAAAGTGATGGCTCTGCTTTTTAATATGCTGTCTAGTTTTGTTGGGGCTTCCCAGGTGGCACTAGTGGTAAAGAAACAGCCTGCCAATGCAGGAGACATAACACACGTGGGTTCAATCGCTGGGTCAGGAAGATCCCCTGGAGTAGGAAATGGCAACCCACTCCAGTATTCTTGCCTGGAGAATTCCATGGACAGAGGAGCCTGGTGGGCTACAGTCCATAGGATCACAAAGAGTCAGAAATGAATGAAATGACTTAGCATGCACACACACACTGGGTTTGTCATAGCTTTTCTTCCACAGAGCAAGCATCTTTTGATTTCATGGCTGCAGTCACCATCTGCAGTGGTTTTGGAGCCCAAGAAAATAAAGTCTGTTACTGTTTCTATTCTTTCCCCATCTAGTTGTCATGAGGTGATGAGACCAGATGCCATGATCTTAGTTTTCTGAATGTTGAATTTTAAGCCAACTTTTTCACTGTCCTCTTANCATGGACAGAGGAGCCTGGTGGGCTACAGTCCATAGGATCACAAAGAGTCAGAAATGAATGAAATGACTTAGCATGCACACACACACTGGGTTTGTCATAGCTTTTCTTCCACAGAGCAAGCATCTTTTGATTTCATGGCTGCAGTCACCATCTGCAGTGGTTTTGGAGCCCAAGAAAATAAAGTCTGTTACTGTTTCTATTCTTTCCCCATCTAGTTGTCATGAGGTGATGAGACCAGATGCCATGATCTTAGTTTTCTGAATGTTGAATTTTAAGCCAACTTTTTCACTGTCCTCTTACACCTTCATCAAGAGGCTCTTTAGTTTCTCTTTGCTTTCTGCCATTAGGGTGGTGTCATCTGCATATGTGAGGTTATCAATATTTCTCCCAGCAATCTTGATTCCAGCTTGTGTCTCACCCAGCCCGGCATTTCACATGATGTACTCTGCATATAAGTTAAATAAGCAGGGTGACAATATACAACCTTGATGTATTCCTTTCCCAATTTTGAACCAGCTGATTTTTCTGTGTCTGGTTCTATTTGTTGCTTCTTGACCTGCATACAGGTTTCTTAGGAGGCAGGTAAGGTGGTCTGGTATTCCCATCTATTAAAGAATTTTCTACAGTTTGTTGTGATCCACACAGTCAAAGGCTTTGGCATAGTCAATGAAACAGAAGTAGATGTTTTTCTGGAATTATCTTGCTTTTTATATGATCCAAAGGATGTTAGCAATTTGATCTCTGGCTCCTCTGCCTTTTCTAAATCCAGCTTGTACATCTGGAATTCCTTGGTTCTTGTACTGTTGAAGCCTAGCTTGAAGGATTTTGAGCATTACCTTGCTAGCATGTGAATTGAGTGCAGTTGTGCGGTAGTTTGAGCATTCTTTGGCATTGCCTTTCTTTGGGATTGGGGAAAAAACTGACCTTTTCCAGTCCTGTGGCCACTGCTGAGTTTTCCAAATTTGTTGGTATACTGAGTGCAGCTCTTTAACAACGTCATCTTTTAGGATTTGAAATAGCCTAGCTGGAATTCCATCACATCCATTAGCTTTGTTCACAGTAATGTTTCCTAAGGTCCATTGACTTCACTCGCCAGGATATCTGGCTTTAGGCAAGAGATCACACCATTGTGGATATCCAGGTCATTAAAACCTTTTTTGTACAGCTCTTCTGTGTATTCTTGCCACCTCATCAAATATCTTCTGTTTCTGTTAGAGCATATCTTTCTGTTTCATGCCCATCTTTGCATGAAATGTTCCCTTGGTATCTCTAATTTTCGTGAAGAGATCTCTAATCTTTCCCATTCTATTGTTTTCCTCTAGTTCTTTGCATTATTCACTTAAGAAGGCTTTCTTATCTCTCCTTGCTATTCTTTGAAACGCTAACTGAGATCACACACCTGGTTTCAGGACCTAGTGAAGCTCAGATTCTTGACGTCTCATTGCAGAAAGAATTCAGTGAGATTCAAAGTGGTAGGTAAGAAGTGGGATTTTTTAGAAGAAACTCACTCCACACACAGAGTGTGGGCCATCTCAGAAGGCAATAGAGGCCTTGGGAGAAACACACTCCATAGACAAGCGCTTGAGCCATCACAGAGGGCAAGTGCAGCCTCAAAATGTGGTGTGGTTAGCTTTCATGGTCTGGGTAATTTCATAGGCTAGTGAGTGGGAGGATTATTCCAACTATTTGGGGGAAAGAGCAGAAATTTCCAGGAACAGGGCCACCGAGAAGGAGTGGCAGAAGATGAGATGGTTAGGTATCATCACCAACTCAAAGGGCATAAATCTGAGCAAACTCCAGGAGACAGTGGGGGACAAAGGAGCCTGGCATGCTGTTGTCCATGGGGTTGCAGAGAGTCAGACATAACTTTATGACTGAACAATAACAACCACCACCTTTTGGTCTTTGATGGTCGGCTTTGGAACTGTCATGGATCCTTTGGGTGTGTGATCTAGCTTGCGGATGTGTTACAAGGAGCGGATGATGAGGATCAAGGTCTAGCTGAAGTTGACTTGTCTGCCGTCTCGGACCCATTTGTCTCTAATCTGTTTTTGTTGTGTCCTCAGTCTATGTCATTCTTTCAAAGGTTGTGCCCTGTCCCTTTGCCCCTTCACTCCTGTTTCAGAGTCATTACTGACTGCGAAAAGTGTCATGACAAATGCTGAAGCATGACTCTGGCTTCCCTGAAGGTGTATGGACACCCTATAGAGTCAGGAAAGATCCAGCACACTGTGAAGTTGAAGCCAACTGTGGCTAAAACACCTGGAGAGTGGAGGGGGTGTGTCCAGGCAAGCTTCGCAGCCTGCATTCTGTGGGCTCGGGGTAAGCTCTGTCCA
This sequence comes from Neotragus moschatus, assembly GCA_006410615.1. Classification (NCBI taxonomy): domain Eukaryota; kingdom Metazoa; phylum Chordata; class Mammalia; order Artiodactyla; family Bovidae; genus Neotragus; species Neotragus moschatus. Next base: position 8,638 of record SJYA01010939.1, read on the forward strand.
GAGACAAGATTGCAAGGCTCTCAGCAGAATCTGCCTCATTTTAATGAAATAATCCTCCTTTTTTTTGGTCACACCTGCAGCACCAAGGATCAAATCCAAGCCCCCTGCAGTGGAAATGTGGAATTTTAACCACTGGACAACCAGGAAGTTCCCTCATTTTACCAAACTTTACCAAGAGCTTGCTCTTTGGAAGAAAAGCTATGACAAACCTAGACAGCGTATTAAAAAGCAGAGACATCACTTAGCCAACAAATATTAATATAGTCAAAGCTATGGTTTTTCCAGTACTTACGTACAGTTGTGAGAGTTGGACCATGAGGAAGCCTGATCACTGAAGAACTGATGCTTTGGAACTGTGGTGCTAGAGAAGATTTGAGAGTCCCTTGGACAGTGAGGAGATCCAACCCGTCCTTTCTAAAGGAAGTCAACCCTGAATATTCATTGAAAGGACTGATGCTGAAGCTTGAAGCTCCACTGATTTGGCCACCTGATGTGAAGAGTGAACTCACTGGAAAAGATCCTGATGCTGGGAAAGATAAGGGCATAAGGAAAAGGGGATGACAAAGGATGAGATGGTTGAGTGGCATCAGTGGCTCAATGGATGTGAGTTTGAACAAACTCTGGGAGATAGTGATGGACAGGGAAGACTAGCATGCTGCAGTGCACGGGGTCACAAAGAGTTGGATGTGACGGAACGACTGAACAACAACAATTAAACGCCTCTCCAGGCGTCCTGTCACTGGGCAGGAAACGGGGATGGTGCTTCTGTATCTCTCTGGAAGCAAGAGGAACTGCTCTAATTCCACTTAGAGAACTCCCTGATTTCTAGGCTCATTTAGTATTCATTGCTGGTCCATTCAGTTTTGTTTAGGAACCTCAATTGCAGTGACTGTTAAAATCTTCTTGAGCACATATTAGGAAGCCTGGCAGTTGTGGCAGACAGTCTGATGTGCAAATGCATGACAACTCACGCTGAACCGGGGACAGAAAAACCACAGTCTGGTCCCTAAGTGACTTTCCACAGCACACCTAGAAACTGACACAGAGTATAATTCAAACAGTAGCAGTGTCTCTGCAAGCCATTGCTATGGATCCTGGGTGACTTGGGGACCTGCGCCTGCTGTTCCCAGCAGCATCAGCGTGCAGGAGGAGCTCGTGGCATGCTGAGGAGTGAGCAGTGGAACAGCAATGTTGTTTTCCATGCATGATTGTCTCCACCCAGGTTTGGTTTGTGTTAGCTTCTTTAAAGATTTTTTTGATGTGGACCATTGTTAAAGTCTTTATTGAATTTGTTACAACATTGCTTCTGTTTTATGTTTTCATTTTGGGCCCCAAGGCCCATGCGATCTTAGCTTCCTGACCAGGGATTGAACCCACAGCCCTTGCTTTAGGCAGGTGGAATCTTAATCACTGGACCACCAGGGAAGATCCCCCAGGTTTGTTTTTAACCCTCAGGCCTCAGGCTTCCCAGGTGGCACAGTAGTAAAGAATCTACCTGCCAGTGTAGGAGACACAAGAGACTGGGGTGGAGAAGATCCCCTGGAGGAGGAAATGGCAACTCCCTCCAGTATTCTTGCCTGGGAAATCCCATGGACAGAACAGCCTGGCAGGCTACAGTCCAGGGGGTCACAAAGTGTTGGACGTGACTGAAGCAGTTCACATGCATGTACAACCATTTATCTATCTACTGGACACTTGACCTCTTACTCACATACTCCAAGTCCACTTCTGTTTCAGAAGGGATTGAAAGCAAAGCCTGAGAACTGGGTGGTAGAGGAAACAGAACGTGTGGAAATAATCCTAGACTGTGAGGCAGAGACTCAGATCACACTCAATCCCTCCCCAACTCCGTGACCTTCTGTTTCCTCAGCTGGAACACGCGGAAATGGATTTTCAGCTCCAACATTCAGTGATCTGAGATGAGAAGCCAAAACGACCAGGACCAAAAATGGGATATAATCCGAGGAACCGTGTATCACATGGCAGGGCCTCTTGGCATCTTAGAAGCTTAGAATAGGTTCCAGTTTTCTGAAGGATAGAAATGCAGTGCAAAGATATGGATTGAGTGGAAAGAAATGGCTTGGGGTTTTAACCCATCGTCCCATCAAAAACATTCTTATTACCCTCAGCTGTATATACATCATCTTCTGGGGATGGTACAATCAGAGAGTATTGCTGTGATTCGTGACGTCCTAACAAACCTGTTGGAAAAAAGAAAACAGCTCCCTCTTTTACAAAACTATTTTATGCAAATCACTGTTAATAAACAAGCTTTTAAAAGCCCAGAAGCACTTTTTTTTCTTTTTGGATGCACTGGGTCCTCTTTGTTGCACTGGGGCTTTCGCCAGTAAGGAGGAGAAAAGGCTACTCTCTACTTGGGATGTTGGGGTGTCTCATTGTGGTGGCTTCTCTGGTTACAGAGCATCAGCTTAGAATTTGTGGGACATGGGCTTAATTGCCTCTTGACATGTGGGATCGTCCCAGCTGCTGCTGCTAAGTCGCTTCAGTCGTGCCCGACTCTGTGCAACCCCATAGACAGCAGCCCACCAGGCTCCCCCATCCTTGGGATTCTCCAGGCAAGAACACTGGAGTGGGTTGCCATTTCCTTCTCCAATGCATCAAAGTGAAAAGGGAGAGTGACCAGGAATCAAATTCGTGTTCCCTGCATTAGCAGGCAGATTCTTAGCTGCTAGACCACCAGAGAAGTCTGTGTTTGCTTTTTAAGGCCTGTCTCTAAAGCATCCATCAAAGTCAAGTATAAAGCAGGGCAACACAAGCTACTCCAGCTCAAGGCAGAAGGGTCAAGCTCCCGCTCTCAATACTCTCCCATCGCTGTTGGCTCCCAGAAGCCTCTGCAGTCTCCTGTGACCAAAGGGTTTGCCTCATGAAGTGTGCCTGCTTCCTGGCCGTGCACAACATTCCCATGATACTTTCCACCCATGCACTCAGGTAAGGCTTCCCTGCTCCACTAGGTAATGGAGACAGGAAACACTCAAGAGTTCCTGCCCTTCATGACTTCACAGTCTAGCCCAGTGAGGAAGCCAAAATGAAAACAAATAATATAAGATGTTACAGCATAGTGCTACAGGCTGTACTGTGTCTCCCCAAATTCCTATGCTAAAGTCCTGTTAGTAGCTCAGAAAATGACTGTATTTGGGAAAAGTGTCTAAAGGAGTATTCGAGTTAAAAACAAGAGATTAGGGCATAGACACACACAGAGGAAAGACCCTGTGAAGACAGAGGGAGAAGGTGGCCATCTGCCAGTCAAGGAGGGAGGCCTCAGGGGAATCGACCCCACTGACATCTAATGGTTTTAAACCAGTGTGATGTTTTCAAAGTTTTTATTTGCTTTTGGCCGTGCTGGGTGCACGTTGCTGTGAGGCTTTTCTCTAGTTGTGGAGAGTGGGGGCTACCCTCGTTGCAGTGTGGGGACTGCTCATTGCTGTAGCTCCTCTGGTTGCAGAGCACGGGCTCTAGGGTACGTGGGCTTCAGCAGGTTCGGCAATGGGCTCAACAGTTGCAGTTCCCGGGCTCCAGAGGGGAGGCTCGTAGCTGTAGCACACGGGGTTAGTTACTTTGCGGCACATGGAACCTTCCCAGATTGGGGATCAAACCTGTGTCTCCTGCATTGGCAGCCAGATTCTTTACCACTGAGCCACCAGGGATGCCCTAACATCTTGGTCTGGGATTTCCAGCCTCCAAAACTGTAAAAAATAAATTGTTATTGAAGCCCCTGGTGGGTGGTACTTTGGTACTATTATTTTATATTATTATTATTATACTAATTATATTATTATTAGTTTGCCTGAGCAAACTAATACACATAGGTTTTCATCCACTCATTCATTCATTCAAAAAAAAAAGATGTATAGCACCTGGTGTGAAAGGCCTATTCAAGATCCTGGAGCTACGGAGCAGAATAAAACAGAATGGCTGTTTTCAAAAACACTCATAGGTTTGTGAAGAGCGTAGATATTTATATACCTATGAGTGTTGTTATGATGTGTTATTATACAGAAATTTTATTTATTTACGTCACACCTTATCCTGAGAATTATTTCAAAAGTATAAGCAGTATTGTGATGGGTAGGATAAATAATTTGGAGGAGTTTAGAAAAACTTCACTGGGATGAATTTGATAGATAGATGAGGTAGGGCCACACTGTAACTTTCATGAGATCTGGACACTTGCTCTTGTGGGCTTTCTCCTCCAAGAAATAACTTAAAATTTCATTTTACTGATAGAACAGGTAGAAGACAAATATATAATATTATATATTAAAGCATTTTCTTTTTTTAATTCCATGTTTTAAACTTTTTATTTGTATTGGGGTATAAATAACAAGGTTGGGGCAGTTTCAGGTAGCCAGGGGACTCAGCCATACACATACATGTATCCATTCTCCTGCAAACTCCCCTTAAATCCAGGCTGCCACATAACACTGAGAAGAGTTCCTTGTGCTACACAGTAAGTCCTTGCTGGTTATCCATTTTAAATACAGGCAACCATAAGTTCATTTTCTAAGTCTGTGAGTTT
>SJYA01010940.1:0-12768 GCA_006410615.1 Neotragus moschatus
CTGGGGGAGGACAAGGCTTTTATACACAAAGCAGATGCACCATAAACTCATACACCCCGGGCACAGACACTCCGGGGGAAATGCTGCCTATTTTACCCACTCGTTCCTCTGAAAATAACTGCACACAACTACCTGCCAAGTTTCCGGAACAGAACAAGTGCTGAGGAATAGGGAACTGATGGAGAGATGGCATTTTGCGTAACAGGAAGTGAACCACATTGCTTGGTCCACCAACAGGTCTCTAAAAAGTATTTGTAATGGACTTTATCATGTCAAATGTTTTTAATAGCAGCTATACGAATTGCTGGGCTTCCCTGGTGGCTCAGTTGATAAAGAATCCGCCTGCAACGCGGGAGACTTGGGTTTGATCCCTGGGTTGGGAAGATCCCCTGGAGGAGAGAATGGCAACCCACTCCAGTATTCTTGTCTGGAGAATCCTCATGGACAGAGGAGCCGGGCAGGCTGCAGTCCATGNAATAGCAGCTATACGAATTGCTGGGCTTCCCTGGTGGCTCAGTTGATAAAGAATCCGCCTGCAACGCGGGAGACTTGGGTTTGATCCCTGGGTTGGGAAGATCCCCTGGAGGAGAGAATGGCAACCCACTCCAGTATTCTTGTCTGGAGAATCCTCATGGACAGAGGAGCCGGGCAGGCTGCAGTCCATGGACTCACAAAGAATTGGACACAACTGAGTGACTAAGCACAGCACATATGGATTGCTACCATTTTAAAAGCAGCTACTCTGTTCTGGCTCTGCCTTTTACATGCACATTCCATTTAACTCTGCTAGTACTAGAAGCATCACCATTTTTACAGATGAGTAAAGTGAGACTCAGATAGGTTAAGTACCTACCCCATGGTCACACAGAACAAAATAGCAGAATCAAAGTTCAAGGTCTCTCTCTCTGACTTCTGACCTCTTTCCTTCTAAAACTGCCTCTCAAAGAATCCATTCACCCGTGATTCTCAGGGATGGATGGATGGAGATGGATTGACAGATGAGAGAGAGGACAGAGAGAGATGAGAGAGAGGTAGGTAGAGTGAGAGAAGGAAGACAGATAGATGAGGGAAAAAGCTGAAAATACCGGTGACGAGTGTAAAACGTATCTCAACACACTCTATTCTAGACGATGCAGCTCAGGTTCCTAGAGGTTGAATAACACTTACTCTAAGTCACACAATTAGCTAAAAACAGGACTCACTGGTCTCATATTCAGTGGCTGTGTGTTGAGGGTTTGCTATATGTCAGGCACTGAACTAGGCGCTAGAGACAAGGCTTGCCCTCATGGAGCTTGAAGCCCAGCGAGGTGGACAGACTGAAAAGAGCAATTAACAGCAAGCTGGGTCTGTGCTGTGATAGGGAGAACCTGTCATGGGGTCAAGGAAGGCATCTTTGAAGAGGAAGGGTTTAGCCCAATATTGTCTGGAAGAGAAACCAATGGGGAAGGACAGAGGGGCTAGAGACAGGGGCCAGCCGGAGCATCTGCTGGCAGGGACGGTGGCAGCAGAGAAGACTTAGGATAGAAGCCAGATCCCACGGGAGTCTGGGGGCCGTGCTTATAACTTGAACAGCATCCTGGCAGCAATGAAGCCCTGTTGTAGACTGTTGGCAGGGAGCTAACTTGAGCAGTGTGTGCTTAAGACAGACCCTTTGGCCTGCTGAGGGGCTGCAGACACCTGTTAGGAGAACACTGGAGTCATCCGGGTGAGGCTCAACAGGAGAGTGGACAGATGGGCAGCCATAGGGATGGAAAGAAGTGGACAAGTTGGAAAATGCCTAAAGAAAGAATGGACAAGATGTGGCTGAACGTAGTGTCAATGGTGGCTAGATGTTCTAAACATTTGAGGACCTTACTATTTTGAAAGCAATTTTTTGTTGTTAGACTTTAGGCCCCGATTCTTGGTTCGCAATCCATAGTCCCTTAATAATTACAGGTAAGTCTAGTCAAAGCTGTGGGTTTTTCCAGTAGTCATGTATGGATGTGAGAGTTGGACTATAAAGAAATCTGAGCACCGAAGAATTGATGCTTTTGAACTGTGGTGTTGGAGAAGACTCTTGAGAGTCCCTCAGACAGCAAGGAGATCCAACCAGTCCATCCTAAAGGAAATCAGTCCTGAATATTCATTGGAAGGACTGATGCTGAAGCTGAAACTCCAATACTCTGGCAAGAAGTGACTCATTGGAAAAGACCCTGATGCTGGGAAAGATTGAAGGCAGGAGAAGAAGGGGATGACAGAAAATGAAATGGTTGGATGGCATCACCGACTCGGTGGACATGGGTTTGAGTAAGTTCCATGAGTTGGTGACGGACAGGGAAGCCTGGCGTGCTGCAGTCTATTGGGTCACAAAGAGTCAGACGTAACTGAGCAAATGAACTGAACTGAACTGATCCCAACTCCTAGTTGGGTATTGATTCTGATTCTAATCCCATCTTTTGTATGAGAGAACGGCCTCTCCAGTGAGAAATCTTTTGAGTATGTGTAAAAAAAATTTTTTTTTCATCCTGGGTGTGGTACCCCCCATGCAAATATGCTAAGTTCCTTCAGTCATGACCCAACTCTTTGTGACCCCATGGACGCCATGGTGGGTTGCCATGCCCTTCTCCAGGGGATCTTGCCCCATGATAACAGAGTAATGCCCCCCCCAAGATGCTCACATCCTAATCCCCAGAATCTCTCAATATATCACTTTACATGGCAAAGGGATTNTCTAATCCCATCTTTTGTATGAGAGAACGGCCTCTCCAGTGAGAAATCTTTTGAGTATGTGTAAAAAAAGTTTTTTTTTTCATCCTGGGTGTGGTATCCCCCATGCAAATATGCTAAGTTCCTTCAGTCATGTCCCAACTTTTTGTGACCCCATGGACGCCATGGTGGGTTGCCATGCCCTTCTCCAGGGGATCTTCCCCATGATAACAGAGTAATGCCCCCCCCCAAGATGCTCACATCCTAATCCCCAGAATCTCTCAATATATCACTTTACATGGCAAAGGGATTTAGCAAATGTAGTTAAGTAAGGATCTTGAGGTGTGGAGGTTAGTCTGGATTATCCATAAGAGGAAGGGGGAGAGGCCAGAAAAAAAGGAGATGGGATGAAGGAGGCAGAGGCTGGGATGCTGCACTTGAAGATGGAGGAAGGGGCTGTGAGCCAGGGAATACAGGAAGCCTCTAGAATCTGGAGAAGATGAAGAAACAGATCCTACCCCAGGGCCTCCAGAATGAGCACAGCACTGCTGAGACCTTGATTTTAGCCCCATGAGGCCCATTTTGGACTTCTGACTGAACTATTAATAAATTTCTCATTTCAAGGCACCAAGTTTGTGCTAACTTCTTACAGCAGCCACAGGAAAATAATACAATGGGAATCTTAAAGATAAAGCTGCACTTCACAAAATAGCAAATAAGAAGATATAGCAGGTCTGTAATACAGTCCTGCAAGTGAAGCGTGAAAGTGTTAGTGGCTCAGTGGTGACTGACTCTTTGCAACCCTGTGGGCTGTAAGCCCGCCAGGCTCCTCTGTCCACGGGCTTCTCCAGGCAAGAATACTGGAATGAGTAGCCATCTCCTTCTCCAGGGGATCTTCCTGATCCAGGAATCAAACCTGGGTCTTCTGCATTGTAGGCAGATTCTTTACCATCTGAACAACCAGGAAAGCCCACACTCATGCAAGGGGACGTGTAAAGAGAGAAGACAGAATGACTTCCCTGGTGGTCCAGTGGTTAAGAATCTACCCTCCAATGCAGTGGACATAGGTCTGATCCCTGGTCAGGGAGCTAAGGTCCTACATGCCTCTGGGCAACTAAGCCCATGTACCTCAACTGCTGAGCTCACGTGCCACAGCTAGAGAGAAGCCACAACAAAGACCCAGCACAGTCAAATAAATAAATGAATATTAAAAAAAAATAAACAGGGAAGATAGAAACAGAGAGCTACATCACAAACAAAATAAGAACAGAGTACAGTAGCCACCTATGGTTATGGGGACTGAACTGTGTTCCCCATCTCTCCAAAACAGATATGTATGCGCTCTCACCTGAGTCTGACTCTTTGCAACCCTATGGACTGTAGCCTGCTAGGCTCCTCTTGTCCAAGGGATTCTCCAGGCAGGAATACTGGTGTGGGTTGCCATGCTCTCCTCCAGGGGATCTTCCCAATTCAGGAATCGAACCCACACCTCCTGCACTGCAGGAAGATTCTTTACCCACTGAGCCACCTGGTAAGCCCCCCCAAAAGATATGTTGAAATCCTAACCTGCAGTACCTCTGAATATGACCTTACTTGGAATTAGGGTCACTGCAGACATCATCAGTTAATATAAAGTCCTACTGGCGTAGGTCAAGCCCCTAATCCAATATGACTGGTGTACTTACAAGAAGAAGGAAAGCTGGTCACAGATACAGACACAGGGAGAGTGCCATGTGACGACGAGGCAGAGACTGGGGTTGTTGCTGCTGCTGCTGCTAAGTCATGTCAGTCACGTCCGACTCTGTGCGACTCCATCGATGGCAGCCCAACAGGCTCCTCTGTCCCTGGGATTCTCCAGGCAAGAATACTAGAGTGGATTGCCATTTCCTTCTCCAGTGCATGAAAGTGAAAAGTGAAAGTGAAGTCACTCAGTCGTGTCCTACTCTTAGCGACCCCATGGACCGCAGCCTACCAGGCTCCTCCATCCATGGGATTCTCCAGGCAAGAGTACTTGCCGGATTCTCCAGGCAAGAGTGGGTTGCCATTGCCTTCTCTGGAGACTGGGGTTATATGTCTACAAACCAAGGAAAGTCAAATATTATTAGCCACCACCAGAAGCTAGGAAGAGTGAAGGAAGGATTCTGCTAGTTTTCAGGGGGAGCATGGTTCTGCAGACACCTTGATCTCAGACCTCCAACCTCCAGAAACACACATGAGACAATACATTTCTCTCGTTTTAAGCCATCCACTTTGTTGCACTTTGTTATGACAGCCCAAGCAACATAATACACCTACTTTCATGAAGCCCCATCTATTGGACTTTGGGGAGGTTGTTACTGAATAAGTTGCATTTTTGCAACTATAGGCATGTTTTTTCAGCACCTCTTACCGCCAAATATCAAAGTTTATCAAATTTCCATGTTTCTGAAACTTCTTACCTCAAACATGTACATTTAATACCAATTCTCTCCCTTCCTTTCTCTCTTCTTCACTTATTCCTTTCCTCCTACCACCAAAAGGCCACTCTTCAATTGGTGGTGCATCTTACAATCAAGAGAATTTTAGAATCAAGAAAATTAAGCATGTGATTATCCAGTAGACTTTAAGCATCAGGAATGCAAAGTTACCTACAACTCCCAAAACTGAGAGCAGAGCCCGGCAGGTTGTCATCCTTAGTAAATAATTGTGTGTTCAAGGAGGGGTCTAGGGGGACAGGAGGTAATGGTCTAGATATTATCCAGAGGACTTTGAAGGGATTAAATGAGGTTAAATGAGGCCCAAAGCAGCTGAGTCCCAAAGAATTGATGCTTTTAAATTGTGGTGCTGGAGAAGACTCTTAAGAGTCCCTTGGACTGCAAGGAGTTCAAACCAGTCAATCCTAAAGGAAATCAACCCTGATTATTCATTGGAAGGACTGATGCTGAAGCTGAAGCTCTAATACTTTGGCTACGAGATGCAAAGAGTAGACTCACTGGAAAAGACCCTGATGCTGGGAAAGATTGAGGGCAGGAGAAGAAGGGGGTGACAGAGGATGAGATGGTTGGATGGCATCACAGACTCAATGGATATGAGTTTAAGCAAACTCCTGGAGATAGTGAAGGACAGGGAAGCCTGGTGTGCTTCAGCCCATGGGGTTGCAAAGAGCTGGACACAACTGAGCGACTGAACAACAACAACAAATGAGGCTCCCAGGCAGACACATCCCCCACCGTGAAATACGGGCTTCTTCCCTCAGTCCCATTAAGTTCTATGGCCATAATTCTAATAGAACATTTAATTCTATGTTGAGAACGCCATGTGATCACACAGACTCCCTTTTAAGTTTCTGCAGGTAAAATCCTCCAGAGCCATATTCATTTCTGAAGAACATCACCAGGAAGGTGGGGGAAATGGCCACTTCCTGGAGAAGAGGAGTGAGGAGAGAGGGACGAGGCTGGGGAGACGAGCAGCTGGGAAAGTCTCAGAGATGCATAAATCCCAGGGCACATCCCCAGGGACGTGGTCCAGGACAGGAGGCCACGTGCAAGTGAGTCAGTCCATCCCTGCGGTCGGCTTAGCCCCAGGCACTAGGCTCGGCTCAGTCTTCAACCCAGTGGACAATGACAATGGAGCCCTGGGGTCCTCATGCGAACAAGAAGGGTTTGAGTCTAGGTAAGGGAGAAGGCAATGGCACCCCACTCCAGTACTCTTGCCTAGAAAATCCCATGGATGGAGGAGCCTGCTAGGCTACAGTCCATGGGGTCATGAAGAGTTGGACACGACTGAATGACTTCACTTTGACTTTTCACTTCATGCATTGGAGAAGGAAATGGCAACCCACTTCAGTGTTCTTGCCTGGAGAATCCCAGGGATGGAGGAGTCTGATGGGCTGCTGTCTATGGGGTTGCACAGTCGGACACGACTAAAGTGACTTAGCAGCAGCAGCAGCAGCAAGGGAGTGACAGCTGGGGTAACCAGTGAGACCGGTGCTCTGGGGTGGCAGTTGGGAAGGCTAGGGGAAGGAAGAGAGTGTTGATGGCCAAACAGCAGGAATTCTCAACCAGGGCTCCACTATAACCCCCAGGGAACATTTGGCAATGTCTGGAAACACATTTTGGTTGTCACCAGTAGGGGACTAGATTGGGTGTTACTGGCATTTCACTTTTCACTTTCATGCACTGGAGAAGGAAATGGCAACTCACTCCAGTATTCTTGCCTGGAGAATCCCAGGGCTGGGGAAGCCTCGTGGGCAGCCGTCTATGGGGTTGCACAGAGTTGGACACGACTGAAGCAACTTAGCAGCAGCAAAAGCAGTGGGAGGAGGCCAGGAATGTCGTTCAACATTCTACAATGCACAAAACAGCCTCCCTTGATAACAAAGAATTATCTGGCCCAGGACATCAATAGTGCCAAGTTTGAATAACCCTGGCCTATAGTCTACCAGCATTCAGGTTTGATTTATATCTTTTAAATAAATTTTTAAGTAGTGGGAGAGGGTAACTAGAGAAAGATAAGAGAGGTAAATTGACGGATGAGTGGACGGACAGAGAGACAGAAAACCACAGGTATCACCAGTGCAGAAAACACTGATAACACCAGTCATCAGTTAGATCTAGGACACACCGTGCTTGAGGACCAAGCACATCCCACATGAGTTACGAGACCTCGCGCAGGAAAAAACATGCTCACTTACCAGGCTAACCAGCAGCAAATAGCTGCTGGGGAGCAGGTCTGACTGGCAAAACCACCACAGCTGTCTTTTTGCTCTGTGGGCTCGTCTCCATCTGCCTCGGGTGAGAAGGCGGCAGGGTCAGGGAGCCGCCCAGAGCAGGTCACAGTTGGGCAGTGAATTGGGAAGGAGACAGCCTCCCTGAAGACTGCCCACCTTGGGTCGCCTCCCTTTTTATATAACTCTGCACAGCACTTGTCACGAGTGTAATTCAGGAACAACTTGTATTATCAGGTTAAGAATTGTCTCCCCCATCCGACCACAAGCCCCGTGACCGTTGGTACCTTGTGCATCCTGCCCCCAGCAGCGTCTCCAGCAACAAGCCGGTATTCTCATTGTGTGTTTGTCAAATGTATAAGCAACTGCAGGTGATAGCACCATCGGAACCAGATCCCAACCCACGTGGCTCTGACAAATGAGAGGTCCTGAGGAGGGCTGAAATCAAGGCTGCTTCCCGATATCTGGGTCACGTCACTGCCATCCGTGGGTTCACCTCTTCTTCTGTCTGCTCAGCTTCATCACCTGGTGTCTTAAAGCCAAGGGGCCCACATTGGGTCTCTCCTGCTCCCAGCCGTACCCACCCCGAGGAGCAGTGTGGGAAATGGTGCTCAAGAGAGTGGGGCAGAAGAGTCTGGGCCACGTGAAAACAGGGTCTGAAAGAACATGGATGTAACTCAGACAAATGTGTGGACATGTTTAGCATCTTCATTTTCCTTCTGAGTACCACTTACTCATCCACGGCCCAAAAGGTAGTTAAGTTTTCTTCCCCAAGGGGACAGATTGCAGACACCAGAGAGGGGACATTGAGGGGGACACAGGATGAGAAGACTGGATGCCACCTCTGCTGCAGAGGGCATGAGGGGCCGCGTTGGGGAGTGGCTACCTTCCAGGGCAGCTGCGGCCTCCTGCAAGGTTATCTGGAATGTGACGGGGCAATAAAAGTGAGTCATCATCACCCAGCCAGAGCCAACTCAGCCGCCTGGGGCTCTGTGAAGCGTGTCCCCAGATGCAAAGTTACTCAAATTCCAGAATGAGTTTTGCCTTAATAAAGGGCATAAAAATGTCCGTGCCCATAAAGACCGGCTGCTGTGTAGAGCCAGCGTGGCTGACAGAGCCAGGGTGATCAGCTGACCGGCGCCAAATGAAATGAGCCTCATGCTGGAGACAGACAGTGTCATACCCTTCAGAGACATCTGTCCTCAGGCTCCTAACCCAGCTCCCTGGCTGGCTAGCTGTGTGACCTTGGGCAAGAGCATCTCCTCTCTGATCTTCAGATTCCACACACCTAAATGATCACCAAGTGCCCTTCCTACTCTGAAATTCATCCCACAGCTATGAATAGCTCTGTGCATTATTCCTCCCAGGGTTGATGTTTGCATTTTAACCAGAAGTGTCCACTCACTCCAGCAGTCTACTGGGGAAGGTTAGAGGCACCAGAGGACAGTTGTTCAGGTTCAAATCCTGGCCTCACCAACCATGACCCTCTGTGACTTCAGACAAGTTCCTTAACCTCTCTGAGCCTCTATGCTTTCATGCTAAGGATAATACAACCAGCAGAAAAGCGAAGACTCTTTTTCAAAATCCTCAGCCCATCTTGTGATTGGATTCCCCAGGATCCAGCATCTCTGTGCTGAGGTTTCTGGGCCCTTCTGTTTGGGACAGAAGCCAGAGCATCATGACAACCACCACCATCTGCTCCACAAAGCACCCCCTCCTGGGAAGGTATTTGTGATGATTCTTGAAGAAGGAAGTTGTGAAGAAGGCAGCAGCACAGAAAAGAGGTCGGGGCGTGAGCTTTGAGCCTTCAGACCTGGCTTTCCACATTAGCGCCATGATGAACCAACTTGGTCAGGTGACCGAACCTGGGTCTCAGTTTCCCCATCTGCAACATGAGAATCGTACTATTAATATTTATATGTTCCTCTTAAGATTGAGAGCTTCCGGGAGATGATGCACTCTGTTCAGTGCTTGGCACATAGCAGGCCCTCAGTAAGCATTAGCTCTTCTGGGTCATGGCTCCTACAACCTTGTGGAAGACCCCCAGGGTGCGCCCCCTTGCCCCACTCACTTTCACTCCCTCTTTCTCACTGCCATCTCTGAAGAGGCACGCCCCCGCCCTCCACTGAGCCTCTTGCACGCTGTTCCACTCCCAGTGCACAAGCTGGGTGGCTGTCGGTACACGGGGTCCTGAGGCAGCCCACCCACTTTGCACTCCTCAGGCTGTGCGCTCCCAACACCCCCTGCCCAGGGCCCCTGTCCTCCCCCAGCCACCTCCTCCGCCCACCCGCATGAGGGCACCCACGTGGGTGACCGTGCTCCGGTCCAGGTGGGCGCCAGTGGGAGGAGAGCTCCGACTGCTGAGGCGGAATCAGGAGAGCAGGTCTCCCCGGCCTCTCACTCCCTAATCCGCTGCAATCTGGCTCCCTCCCTGGGCCACCCAAACCTGCCAGATCCACTGAGGCCTCCCACTCTCCAAGCCCGGCATCCTGTTTAGGGTCCCGCACGTCTGCTGTGCGCATGCTCGGTCGCTTCAGTTGTCTCCGACTCTTTGAAACCTATGGACCTGCCAGGCTCCTCAGTCCATGAGATTCTCCAGGCAAGAATGCTGGAGTGGGTTGCCTTGCCCTCCTCCAGGGAATCTTCCCAAACTGGGGATCTGAACCCAGGCATCCCATACAGCAGGCTGATTCTTTACCACTGAGCCGCTGGGGAAGCCCTGCCTGTCTCCTGGGAGCGTGTGATTTTGATAACCATCACCTTCTAATTCCTCTGATTCGCATGCTCCGGCTGTTGCCTCCCTTCCTGTGCAGATTCGCTCACTCCTACACTCGTCCACTCCCTGAGCTGGATGTTGCTGGAATAAGGTAAAGAACAAGGCAGACCCTAAGGAGACAGTATGCTCCTATGGCAAGAGACTTTGCATCAACACCACCTGGATTCACATCCCAGTTTCACCAGAAAGCTATGTGCCTCCCAGCTGCTTGCTCACCCTCTCTGGATCTGTTACTCCCACCCCTTGGCGGGATTTCATGGGTTTAGCACAGTGGGTTTCCTCTGTTGCCCAACCCTAATCCATTTTCTGCATGGCAGCCAGGAAGATCTTGAAACATAAATTAGGTCTTGGCAACTGCTCACCCAAAACCCCTCCCAAGGCTTCCCCGTTGCCCAAAGCATAAAATCCAGACTCCACTGTAGCTCACATGGCCCCGGCGACCCTAGGACCTCATGTGGGGCCTCTTGCCTTGGCTCAGAAAATTCCAGCCACACAAGTTCACTCCTCCAGCAGGACTGACCTGCTGTCTCCTCTGCTGGGAATGCTATTTCTGTTCAGTCACTAAGTCCCATCCAGCTCCCTGCAAGCCCAGGGACTACGGTATGCCAGGCTTCCATCCTTCACTATCTCCCCGAGTTTTCTCAGACTCATGTCCATTGAGTCGGCGATGCTATCTAACCATGTCATCCTCTGCCTCCCCCTTCTCCTCCCACCTTTGATCTTTCCCAGCATCAGAGTCTTTTCCAAGGAGTCGGCTCTTGGCATCAGGTGGCCCAAGTACAGGACCGCAAGCAGGGGTTATGATCAGGGAGAGAATCCAAGGCTGCCATTAGGGCAGGGACTCGGCGGGGTCTCTCGGAGGAGGCTGGAGTTTCTCCTGAGGCCACCAGGAGGCCCTCGAGGACAGGCTGGACCAGCTGGAGCAGCTTCCCCGGGCCTGCCCGGGAAACAGCCCTGCAGGGGTTAGCAGCGAGCTGGCTGGGGCCATAAAGAGTTTATAAAGAAATAAAAAGGCCTGAATGAGGGTCATAAAGGCGATTTACACCCTCTCTGTAGCACATCGCTTGGCTTGCATTAGAATTAGTGTGCACGTTTGTCACAGCCCCCCACTCAACAGTAAGGTACTAGAGTGGAATGAAAGCCTGCTAACGTACTGGCCAAAGAGGGCTGCTCGATCTTGGCTCCAGTGACATCCGGGGCTGATAATTCTCTGTGGGGGCGGGGGCGGAGTGTGGAACTGTAGGGTGTTCAGCAGCACCCCCAGACTTCACCCACTGGATGCCAGTAGCATCTCCAGATGCTCCCAGTGTCTCCAAGTGTTGTCCCCGCTGGGGACAAAATCGCCCTTGGTGGATAACTCCTGGGTTAAAGTACCGGGCCACAGGAGTTCGACTCATCTTGGCTCTGCTGCTTCCCAGCCGGGTGCCTTGAGCAGAGTACTTCACCTTCCGGCCCTCTGTTTCCTGACCTGTCAAGTGGGGATGATGAAGTATCGACCTCAGAGAGTCTTTGCAAGAATTAAACACAATGATTCATGTGCAGCGCACGAGGTAAACACTCGGTGAATGCCAGCTATCTCTGGCCTATATTTTAAGGAACTAAGTACTTAGCCTGAGGCGGGACGACGTTAAAGTTCTTCACAGACGTCAGCTACAGGGCTCGTTTCCGTGGTGTAGTGGTTATCGCGTGGCCTCACAAATGTCAGCTACTATCGCTTCTGTTCTTCTTGTCTTACTCCTATCTGCCGTACTCCCCCTGGCACTTGGATGCGCCTTGTACATACTTGTCAAGTGAAGGTCAGCGGACTGGAATGAGAAAGCAGATGCCTATGAACATGTGACCCAGCTACTGCTGGCACTTTCTTATCCTCTCTGGCACCTCAAACATTTGGGATGATTATGGTGTCCATGACTTAGCAACTGCTCTCTCCACCCAAGAATTTTCTAAGGGGGTGTTCAAAGGAATACTAAATTTAAAAGCTATTTCTCCTAAAAAAAAGTTTTCAGGCCAGAAAATGCAGGATGCCCCATCCCTTTTCAAAGCACATTAAGTTAATAAAGGCGTAAGCAGATTCAGTTCATAAAGGCTCTGAGAAGTCCCGCCGCCATTATTCCTAGATTTTTAAGCTCTGGGAAATCAAGGATCGAGTCTTCCTCACTATAATATCCCCACTCCCTGAATAATGCTGAACAAACAAAGGCACTCAAGGGACTTCTCTGGTGGTCCAGCTGTTAAGAGTCTGCCTTCCAATGCAGGGGCCATGGGTTGGATCCCTGGTCAGAGAACTAGGATCCCACATGCCTCAGAGCATCTAAGCCCCCGTGGTGAAACTACTGAGCCTGCGAACCATGACGAGAGAGTCCGTACACCGCAACAAAAGATGCCCGTGATGTAAGGAAGATGCCAAGTGCCACAACTAAGATCTGACACAGCCAAATAAATAAATAACTTTAAAAAGGCACTCAGTAAGCATGTGAAAAATGAATAAGTGAAACGAATATTTATATGAATGAACTTGCTAATTTAAAAGGTCAGCGTGGCTGTGTTTAACCCAGTGTTTCCTAATTTTTTGAACCGCCGCACCATGGATATCCCCTAGGAC
>SJYA01010942.1:0-13152 GCA_006410615.1 Neotragus moschatus
CTCCAGGTGTTTCTTGACTTCCTATTTTTTCATTCCAGTCCCCTATAATGAAAAGGACATCTTTTTTGGCTATTAGCTCTAGAAGGTCTTGTAGGTCTTCATAGAACCATTCAACTTCAGTTTCTTCAGCATTACTGGTCGGGTCATAGACTTGGATTATCGTGATACTGAATGCTTTGCCTTAGAAATGAACAGAGATCTTTCTGTCATTTTTGAGGTTGCATCCATTACTGCATTTTGAACTCTTTTGTGGACTACGATGGCTACGCCATTTCTTCTAAGGGATTCTCGCCCACAGTAGTAGATATAATGGTAATTTGAGTTAAATTCACCCATTCCAGTCCATTTTAGTTCGCTGGTATACATGTAGTGTATTGGTATACATATACATTTAGTGTACTGGTATACATGCTTTATTAGCAAAGTTATATGAAATACATATTTTATGTTTGGTAATATCACAAATTTATTATTACTAACAGTCTTTTATTAATTAATTATTTTGTTAAAGAGTCCAAAGAGATTGTTTTTAAGATCTTAAACATTTTTAACTTGAGGATAAGAGTATATCATAAATGAGATCAGCTTTTTGAATCATTTTACCCAAATAATTATGAGCAAAGAAACAGTACTACTTGTCAAGCAGGCACTACTAAGTAGTACTAATATCAATAATAATAATAATAATAATTCAGTCACTAGCACTTATTGAGTACTTTTGTGAAGTTTACAAACTTCACATCAAACGTGCTCTAGATGCTTTCATTAACCACATACTACAGATGAGGAAACTCAGGCTCAAAGAGATGATACAACTTGCACTTTATTATGAAAAGATGTAACAGGATTTCTTTTCAAACTATTTATTTATTCAAAAACTCAATAAGTTTAGACATGACCTCAATGTTCTGTTCACAAACTTACTTGAAGCAAAATGACCACCTCATTTTTCAACTAACACATTCTCTGCTGCTGCTAAGTCAAGTCAGTTGTGTCTGACTCTGTGCGACCCCATAGATGGCAGCCCACCAGGCTTCCCCGTCCCTGGGTTTCTCCACGCAAGAACACTGGAGTGGGTTGCCATTTCCTTCTCCAATGCATGAAAGTGAAAAGTGAAAGTAAAGTCGCTCAGTTGTGTCAAACTCAGTGATCCCATGGACCACAGCCTACCAGGCTCCTCCATCCATGGAAGTTTCCAGGCAAGAGTACTGGAGTGGATCACCAGTGCCTTCTCCAAACATATTCTCTCTGTTTAGTGAAATACAAATATTTAGTCTTTTCTAAGAATGATAAAAGGTTACAGGTGAATTGTCTTTACCTGCTTTCTAAACGGATTTGATATCCAATTGTTTGACCAATCCTTTCTCTCCTCTCTGCAGCAACTCTTTCAGCCACAGCAATAGCTGCTAATCGTCTTGGTTGAGTACAAAATATACGGCAGGGAATACCATTTTTAAAGCAATCATCTAAAAGGAACTGAGGAATCTGAAACAAATTTTAAAGTAGTATAAGATGACATAACTGTATATCCAGAAAATCCATGTCAACTGAAAAATAATTAGAACTAAAAAAGTTATGTAACAGGTCCAAACACACACAAAAAAACAAAAACAAAAAACACCTTTCACGTTAACTGCTAATAATCAGCTAAAAAGTGTAATTTAGAAAGATTTTGTTCACAACAGAAACTAAAACACTTAAAAACAAAAGTATAAAGAAACAGCTAAGGTTTACATGAAAAACATTATAAAACACTAGTGAAAAACATAAAAGATGGGAATATTCAAAAAAAATATGACATATTCCTGGGCAGGAATAATCAATATTGCAAAAATGTCAATTATCTCCAAAATATCCTATAAAGTCAATGAAATAAAATTCTGTTGGAATCTTTTAAATAGTGAAAAGTATAAAGAAATCAGAAATAGCCTAATACCAGGACTGCAAACACTCTTCTATAATTAAATTCAAACAGATCAAAAAGATTTAAAATATACGGTAAAAGTCTTGCCATCCCCTACCATTACCAACAGTCCTTTCCACAAAAGTAACTACCGTTAAGCTTCTCATAAACTCTTTTGGGGGAAAAATATGCTTATACAACTTAAAATATTTGTGTATATAAACAGGTTTTATTCACACAAAGTCATTATTATACTTAATGTTTGTAATCTGCTGATGTCACTTAACAGTATATCAGATCTACCTAATCCATTTTAACATCTGCACACGCCTTCTAATGGATGTACTATAATTTAACGAATATGACTACATATAAAGTAACGTCCAGCTTTTTTAGGTTTGTTATTATTGATGTTGTTGCTTGCTATAAAGAACACTGTAGTGAGCATCTATCCTCAAATACTTCTGCAAAGACAAAAATATGCTGAGTCAAACAGTATATAAGTTTAATTTTCATAAAAGTGATCAATCAGCCCTTCAAAACAATTTATACTTTCATCAAAAGAGCAGAAGACGCTGTTTTCTCAATACCTACGCAAATGCTGGATTTCATGAATTTTTAAATTTCAGCCAAACTAGTAGTTTAAAAACTATAATTATGTTTACTTTGTACATGTAGTATAAATCTGATGCAAAACTATCCCATGAAGTAAAATATTTTTCTTCTATAAACAACAAAGTAGAAACAAACCTGTGTAGTCTTTCCAGATCCCGTTTCTCCTACAATCAAAACTACTTTATTTTCCTTAATTATTTTAACAATTTCCTCTTGCTTTTCAAATACTGGCAGAGACTGTCTGAAAGAATCAAATTCAGATTCTCCTCTTTTTACTGGAATCTGAGGTATGCCATTGTTGAGCCGCCCACTTGTCTTGCTCATTTCCCGATTTTCTTTGAAAATGAATAAGAGAATGAAAAAAAAAATGTACATCAACAATACAGTTAAAAAGTAAGTAATAATACCTTCTAAGTGTTTCTTCTCTACTCAGTCAACATAAAATTAACAAACAATATCTCAGCTGCTTTACCCCTACACAATATTCTTAGAGAACATTTCACATATTTTGATATCAATTAGAAGGCAAACTTCTCAGAAGTATTCCTAGTGTATAATGTTTTAAAATGAACAAAAATCATTAAAAATAAAATCCAATTTTGATATCCTAAAATGATTCTCAAACTTGTTTCTATCGATTAGAACAAAATTTTAGAGTAGGAAACAATATATATTATACTTGTAAAGTCTATTACATGCAGTATGAAAACATGTATGAAGAAGAAAAAAACCCATCTTGAAGTTAGCATGTAAGATTATGTGATCAAACAGAATAACATGTGTAAATTTAAGGCCTTGATGCTTAACAAATCTCCTAATTGTGCATTTTAGCCAATATCTATATTTAAGCAGATAGTAATAAAAAAGGCATGATATGTTTTCTATTCTTCACATAACTTAAAAATATTTTTTGTGTGAATGTATTTTTATTAATAAAACTCCTTGATAGCTAGGACCATGCATTTTCTACATTCTGCAAACCTACTTCACAAATAGAAACTCTGTCACTGGAGATAATGAAAGAAATAAACTTTGGAAAATTATTTTTCTAAACAGTAAAATTACAACTTCACTTTATAACCTAAATGTATGTATTTATCTACCTCTGAGCAAGTTAATACACTGAAGACTCTGTCCTATCTCTTCCCAGAAGCTGAAGCTCTAATTCAAAATTCCACTCATAGTGTATCATGGCAGCATAATATATAATAGTAAAGTCCAGACCTTGGAGTCAAAGCCCAGCTCTGCAGTTTACTAGCTGATTGAGCGGCCTTGAACAAATTATTAAACTTCTCTGAGCCCAGTTTCTTCACATGTGAAATAGGGAAAGTTCTTACCTTGGAAGGGTTGCAATGAGGCTCTATATCAAGTTTACTATGCTGTCCAGCACACAATAAGCGCTCAATAAATGGTTAACTATTACTATAACATGCAAAAAAAGACACAAAAACAAAAACTCTGTCTAACTTAATGACATGCCTTAACACTGCATTTCATTACAAAACTTTTACAAATTCTAATCATTTCAAAGAAACTTATTCACAATGAGAAATCTTATTTAATGTTGTTTTAAAATGTTAAAAATGTTTTAATGTTAAGTGGAAAAAGAATAGTCATTCAATAAAAGGATAAACAAGGAATCTCCCCAGAAAATACATACCAGCTTCAACAGCAAACACATTTCCTCTTTCTGTTTTAGGCAGAAGTTCAGTACGCTCTTTATTGGTGACAGGAAATCTCTGAATTAGGCTCCTAACAGCATGTTTTGTATTATGAGTCAAATTACAGGTCATCATTGCATGAGCTGTTTCTGATCCATCTTTCTTCTTCACAGTTAGGTATCTATTTGCTCCCTTTCTGAATATTAATAAAAATCATTTATTTACTATATAAGTCAATTTGTTCACATATGATGTATGGCTACTTAGAAAACATGTCTCAAGCAAAACATTGAAAAAGATCAAAATGCTTTGAGATAAAATGCTGAAAATCTCCAAAAATTTCAGTAAAGAGGAATTGAGTGCCAAAGAGGCCACAAGACCATTTTCAATTAAAATTTCAAAATGCTGCAAATCCAATTTTAATCAGCAAAAAAAGGCTTACTTACCCTTAAAGTTTGTCTTAGCAGGTTTCATGGTAGATGAAACATCACCAACTAATACGTGCTGGGAAATATACAGAGGGAGAAAATCAATTTGAACAACAGAACTAAAAATGATAATGAAAATGCCATGGTGGTCCAGTTACGACAGTAATCCAGACTAATATATCCCACTGAATGTTTTCCCAGTATGCTGGTAATGTCACACTCCCATGAAAAACCTGTTAAGAAAGCCAAGTTTAGTGGCTGAACAAAAAAAAATCAGCATTATTGATAAGCATTTTCAGATGTATACTGGAAAAAAAAAAATAAAAAGAAATCTTTCAAAGTTTCCAGCTTCAGCTTTTGATTATAAGGTAATGATGATTTATAACTATTCTCAAGTTACTAGATTCTTCAATGAGTCATAATTATATTTTTGATGACTTCTGTAGCTTCAAGAGTACTAAGTACAATGTCACACACAAAGGAAGTCCTCAGATGTATTTTGAAGGATTTAATACTACATGTCTATAATCTAGTACAATGTAGTATTGGTAAAGAGCTCAGGCTCTGAAAGCACATAGACTTGGATTTGAATCCTTCCTCTACCACTTATTAGCTGTGGGACCACAAGCAAATTATGTAATAGCTCTGAGCCTAAGATGATGATGATGATGATGATGATACCTGCCTCAAAGAACTATTAACATGATTAAATAAGATAATGCATAAAAGGCAGTATCTGTTACTGTGTACATATTAAATATAATAAATGAAAGCAATTATTATAGCCAGGAAAAAATATCATTTCTTATATCCCAGAAGCCAGCACGGGAGATTCCACCCACGACAAGGTCATGTGGAGAGACCTGCTGGGCAAGGCGAGTCAGGTCTTAAGGGGTCCTCTGCCTGAGCTGCTGCTGCTGCGGCATCTACCCCCCAAAACCAGAGTCTGCCTGCCTTATTGTACTGTGCTTTCCACACACCACCACCTTTTTCTGGAAAGTTAACTTAGAGCTCCAACGGGCCTCCTGCATATGAAAAGAATATCTTGGCTTATACCCCTCTGATGGCTCTCTAACTTGCCTGACAGGTGCCCCCGACTTTTACAATTTGTGAATTGCTTACAGCCCCCCAACTGTGAGAGGCACAAAGCTTAAAGCATCTTAAAGATACAGAGCCTTTTCTAAAAAGCTAAAAATTATATTGGTGATGGGTTTCACTGTTGAATCAGTGACTGCTGCCAGGCTTCCATATTCTTTATCTTTTAGGCACCTGAAGGATATTAATCAATGTAATTAGGATATAGAAAAAGGAATATAGTAGTTTTGATGTTAGCAACACTAGACTTTTGAGTTAATTACTTTTCTCTTTGTTATAAATCACTGTACTTCTTTCATTGTTATAAACTGTTGTGTCTTTGCTATGTAAGAATGCAACTTTATTTAGTGCTTTCTGAGAGTGGCATCAGACTTTGGGAAGAACAAAACAGATAAGTCTTCTGGTTGACAAACCCTTATCAGACAAGGGCCGTAAAATGTTAATTGGCCCTCTGCCCAGAAGATGATGTAAATCACCTAAGACTTGTGTATACAACTAGGTATGCAGAGAGAAAAGCCTGGTTTTCATAAGAGTCAGGGCTGCTGACATTGCATAATTTTGTATTTCCCATTGATCTCTATGCACAATCAAAAAGGTATAAAAGGCCTTTCTGGACAATAGAGGATGGGCCAGTCACTGGAGAGACTGGTTTCCCCCATGTGGTCTATTCTCCTTCTCTTCTTTTCAGGCTGAATTCCCATCTGGGGCGTGGAGGCTTGCCATGTCTACTTACTTGCCCCAGCTTTTAAGTCTCGTGAGTGAGGGAGCCTAAGGCGGGGCACCCTCCACTAGTCAAACGAGCACCGGTGGCCTAACGTAGATGGTGCAAACTTCTTGTCCTGAAGTTTTATTGGCTTTCCCCATAAACCAAGTTACTCAGCCTCTTTTCTCCACTAATTTTCCTACTACACTATTCTTTCCTAATCTAATCTTATATTTCTAAATAAATAAGTCTTCCTCGCCTAGCCATCTCACCTTCGAATTATCCTGGATCCACCAGGGCTGGACCCCGGCACTTATGCCAAAAAAGTTAACCAAAACTTTATAATAAAATTTTTACAATTTGTTAATGCCACTATCACCTTTAAAAAATGAGCAACAAAGCCACAAATACAATGAAAAGTACATGTATAATTTTTCCAATTCTCACTAGATTTAAAATTTTTTCAACACTAC
The DNA here is from genome assembly GCA_006410615.1 of Neotragus moschatus. NCBI lineage: Eukaryota > Metazoa > Chordata > Mammalia > Artiodactyla > Bovidae > Neotragus > Neotragus moschatus. The sequence goes on from SJYA01010942.1 coordinate 6,879, forward strand.
CTTCATTATAAAATGACATGAAACCAAAGATTAACCTATACAGTTTAAGCTATCTAAGTCTTCTAAGTCTTGGTCTTCAATTTACCAACATTTTTAATTTCTGAAAATTCCTCAATGAATCATAACCTTTCTATGCCACCATCTACTCCTGAACAAGTGCTTAGTCATGCTTAAATGATGACATAAAGATGAACTTATTAAAACTTAATCTTACCTAGAAATTTTAGTCAATATTATGGTAAATCAGAGTTATTGGGATGGGGGAGCCTGGTGGGCTGCCGTCTGTGGGGTCACACAGAGTCGGACACGACTGAGGCGACTTAGCAGCAGCAGCAGCAGCAGAGATGCTCTCCATAGTAGGTTCTTTTCCCATCAGTCACTCATTTCCTTTCTTTCCCATTTACTTCATAAAATTTTAACTATAGAAGGCCAGAAGTGTGCTGAAATGAGCACTAGAGCAAGAGTTGGGAGGCCTGTGTTCACCTAGTAATAATCTTTCAAGTAATGACGTGATCAAAAATAAACTTACTTCTCTGACACAATAGATTAAAATGTAGAATATGTCTATCAGTTCTAAGATGTTTTAATTTTCTCAAAAATCATCTCAGCAAAGTTTTCCTAGATTTTCCTTTTAATTCTCTTTTATTCAATCATTCATCATATACTGAATACCTACTGTATGCCAGGCATTATGCTAGAGGCCAGGATTACAAAGTTGAGGAGAATACACTCTTTCCTCAGTAAGCTCACAACTAAATTAATAGGTTAGATTGAAACTTCCCTAACATAGATTGCCTAATAATCATACAGAATTAATGTATAAGAATGAGCTTCCCTGGTGGCTCAGTGATAAAGAGGAGATACAAGAGATGCCACTCTGATCCCTGGGTCAGAAAGATCCCCTGGAGAAGAAAATGACAACCTACTAGAGCATTCTTGCCTTAAAATTCCATGGACAGAGGAGCCAGGTGGGCTACAGTCCATGGGGTTGCAAAAGACAACAAAACAATGTATAAAAATAACTCATACTAAGCAGTGGGAGTACTTAGCCACTATCATTTAAAATTTACTAAATTCAGTTTGAACACAGACGGTGGACAGAAGGATAATACCAACTTGCTAGTTTTTATGTTTTAGTAAAAAATTCTACTTGTCAATATTAGTGCTGTTTCTATACTATTCAACACCACAGTGGCACTGATATAGAATTCAAAAATTAGTGAAATTTTGGCAAAATATTCACTTTGTTATTGTGCAGATGAAAATATTCTATACAGCAGCTGTCCTAGGTAAATTCATACAATGAAATCTCACCATGATTTCATTCCAATGTAACACACTACCATGAAAACCTAGTAGACCCTTTACAAAGCAAAATTAACTAGAAACTACCTGCAAAATGTGGAAAAGATGCTAGATAAGTGAAGTTCACAAGAAGTTTTAAAAATATAGTAACATGCAAGCCACATACGTCATATTTAAGTATAAATGGACTGAAAGTACATTTATACTTAAGAACATTGTAATTTCTAACTTTCAAAGGGAAAAGTAATCATACATTATAATGAAGTTCTGATATTTCAATAGCTTCTTCCTTTTAAAGAAATGATGATACAACTAATCAAATTTGATGCAATTTTAATATTAATAAATTGTGGTGACCCAAGGATGAAAGAGCAGATAAAACCAAGGAGGGCCTTAGAATGTAGGAACAGAAAAACCATACCCTTATTGTCCTTCCCTCCCACACCCATGTTGTAACTATTAACAAACTTCAGGTCCTCCTGAGCAGTATAACCTGTTTCCCCTTCTACCCATAGGGAAAAGGTATTTGCCTTACTCTTCCCCCACTCAGTATACAGGCCTCATCCAATCAGCTAATGACCTGCAAGACTTCTGCTCCTTGTTCCCTGGCTATAAAAATAGACCAAGGATTTGTTCAATGTCCGTTTTCCCTTGGGCCAGCCCGCTGTTCTAACAGCATCCCCCACTCTAATGAACTTTATTTCCCTCTCATTCTGTCTCATCTCTAGAAATTCTTTTCCAACTCGTGCATGGACCATGACATAAACGTTGCATTTACACAGTATGTTACTGAACAATTTACCTCAAATACAACCATACAGCTATTCCCCACTTTACAAACCTGAGAACAGTTTAAAAATCTGCTGAAGAGCCAAAATCTGAAATCACAACTTAAAAGTTCTCAGCCACCAAGGAATTAATGTCTCTATACAAAGATTCAAAGTGTTCCCTCATAACTCAGTTGTTAAAGAACCCACCTGCAATGCAGGAGACCTTGGTTCAACTCCCAGGTTAGGATGATCCCCTGGAGAAGGGATAGGCTACCCACTCCAGTATTCCGGCCTGGAGAATTTCATGGACTGTATAGTCCAGGGGGTTGCAAAGAGTCGGTCACGACTGAGTGATTTTTCAATTCACTTCACTTCACAAAGATAATACACATTTGTTTAATGTCTAGCAAATACTTGATTTCATTTTCCTTTAATCTGTACTTCCACTAGGCAGATAGAGCGGCTTCCCCAATGGCTCAGCAGGTAAAGAATCCACCTGCAGTGCAGGAGACACAGGAGATGCCAGTTCAATCCCTACGTCAGGAAGATCCCCTGGAGTAGGAAATGGCAACCCACTCCAGTATTCTTGCCTGGAAAATCCCATGGGCAGAGGAGCCTGGTGGGCTACAGTCCAACAGGTGACAAAGAGTTAGACACTACTGAGAGACTAAGCACAGAACTCCAAACCATTTTATCTTCAATACTGCAATACAAATATACAAATTTATTGAAGTTTACACCACACAAATCTATGCTTTTTTATGATTAGCTCAGAAATAATAAACCGAGTTAATNACAGGTGACAAAGAGTTAGACACTACTGAGAGACTAAGCACAGAACTCCAAACCATTTTATCTTCAATACTGCAATACAAATATACAAATTTATTGAAGTTTACACCACACAAATCTATGCTTTTTTATGATTAGCTCAGAAATAATAAACCGAGTTAATTTTGTCACTAAACACAATTATTTCCATGTCATGCTCACTATGTTCGTGACCATTTTTTTGAGTGTGACTTAATGGACTATAAACAACTTAGAAATGAGCATTATCTAATATTTCTCTCTTAACTGCTCATAGTTCCTAAAACATTGCTATGAATTCACTACAAACAACAAAAATTAATTAGCTAAACACTATGTTTGATTGTTGGCTCTGCCACTTGCTAGCTGTGTGAACTTGGGAAAACTAATATCTCCAAGCTTGACTTGCCTCATCTGTTATATAGGAACCAGGTATTAAAAAAGTAAAGCCTACCATACAAGAATGTTGTGAGGATCAAATGATAATTTACTTAAAGCACCTAGCACAATGCCTGTCACACAAGAGCACTTAACAAATGTTAGCTACTGTTACTATTATTTCTGTACATCACAGGGTTTTAATGGATTTCCAAAACTTCACTAACAGGGTTCCTCACTTTTCTTATTTTAGCTAGGGGAAAAGAGGAGGAGTGCAGCATTCAATCTTTTAGCACAGAAGGTAAGGGAGGCAATAATTCAAATCTGAAAGGGAGGTCTTGTTGTAGGGTACAGTGCCCTGGTCAGGGTGAGAAAAATACTTGCATGCACGCCTGCATGTGTGTGTGCTCAGTCGTTAAATCATGTTGGACTATTGTGACTCCATGTACCATCAGGCTCCACTGTCTAGGGGATTTCTCAGGCAAGAATACTGGAGTGGGTTGTCATTTCCTCCTTCGGGAGATCTTCCCAAGCCAGGGTTCGAAACAGCGTGTCTTGTATATCCTGCATTGGCAGGCAGATTCTTTACCACTGAGCCATCTGGGAAGCCCAAGTGAAATACTTGGATACCTATTAAGCAGCACCTTCAGCAATCACAAGATTAAAAACCTGTACTTGGAAAACCTGCTTTCATATACTTCATTCTCTCTACAAGTTTTTAACAAGTTCACTTTGTAAGCTTCATTTTGTCTAACTTGGACTAAGAGGAATAGGAAACAATTTTGTTTTATTCATGAACAAATTAAAGACTCAGAAAAGTGTGCTCTTAGAACCAAAACATAGTGATACTAATTCAGGAAAAATGAAACAAATTATGAGGAGGTAAAATCTGGGGTATGGGAATACTTGACTGGAATTCCTAAGAAAATATAAGGATATAGTAAAGAACACAAAACAAGTGCTATTCTAACAAAAGTATTTTCACCAAAAGGTGAACAGTTATTTTTAAAAAAATCAATTCAAAGTAAATTCAACTCTCTAAAAGGAGATGAAAAACAAAATCCAACACACATAGCTTCATTTCAAAAGAAAGGATATTTAAAAAAAGAGAGATCAGAAAAACAACTGTAAATTATCACACAGTAATTCTGCACTCTGTTTTTAAAACTCAAGTAAGAAGCTCAAAGTAAACTGCAGGATCACAGAATCTCAACTAGCACAAAGAGATTAACTCTTTCATTTTTTTTACATTAAAAAAAAAAAAAAACCAACAACTGGCATTTAAAGTTAAGGGACATGATCAGACTAAAGAACGAAGCACTGAGAGACGGAGTAGAATCCAGGTTTCTTTCCATTTTCTCCATACCTCTCAAATAGGTATAATGGAACCATAATACCAGGCACAAAAGCAGAAAAAAAGAGAGAAAGACTAATTTGCTAAATTAACAAAGTTAATTCTAGGAGATTAAAAAAAAAAAGATCTTTACTCAGGAGTGAACATAAGTTCCATTTCATTTAATCATTTCTAATCATCAGCTTTGTGACCTGGTATGAAAGAAAACAATAAGCATGTGTTCTAAAGCATGCCATTATAGTACAGTAGCTTTGAAAGAGATAAGTTCTGTTAATAATTGTATTTATTATTTTAAGGCTATCCATTCTTCAAGAAAAAAAAAGTTTCGGTTTCTATAAAAAAAGAAAATATCTTTCTGAATGCAATCAACCTCAACTTTTAAACCATTTTGCTAACATCTTAAAATTGGCTTTCTTCTCCCAACCAGGGAAAACAAAAAAAGGGGGATAGGAAAAAAAGCAAAGAGTTGAGTTTGATACAAACATAAATCAGATCTATATACAATATAATTAAGGATGTGAATCTAAAACGGTTTAACTATTTAGTCCAAAACATTTCTCTTTTTCAATAAAAAGTTTTTTTAATTAAGAAAAGTTATCAGCTTACCCTTTACTTTTAGAAACCAAACCAAGAGACTGACTCAGTCGATGAATAAAGGCTCTTTCTGTACTGGTCAAAGAAGAAGGAAATTCCATTTCTACGTGGGGAAAAAAACAATAACAACACACAAAGCGTCATTTGCTGATAGGCAAATTTCTTTCAAAGTATTTCAGTACACATGTATTTATAAAATTTGAAAAAAAAAATCATATAATCATATAAGCACATTTACCATATTTTATGTGAAAAGTAGATACAGGTATACCTCAGTTAGATTGTGGGTTTGGTTCCAGACTCTTGCGTAAAACAAATATAATGAATAATAATAAAAAATAATAAAGCAAGTCATACAAATTTTTTCAGTTTCCAGAGCCTATGCTGGTTTGTTCCTGGGCCTATTTATGGTTACACTACACTGTAGTCTATTAAATGTACAATAGCATTATGTATTAAAGAAACAATGTATACACAGTAATTTAAAAATACTTTATTGATAAAATATGCTAACCATCATCTGACAACAGAGAATTGCCACAAACCTTCAACTGTTTAAAAAAGAAAAACTATTTTAAAAATCTGCAAAGTAAAATAAAGTGTAATAATCAGATATACCTGTACTAATTAACCACTTAATGTCTACCAGAATTCTGACATCAGTAACACTTAAACCTAAATATGATAAAGGACTCTGATGTTCGCCAAAGATTACTACTCTTACTTGTGCTGAAATCTTGAGCTCCTATAAAAACTAAGCTTACTATCTTACTTCTTGTTTAATTAACAAAATGCTTATTTCCTTCAATGATGAGGTACGCTCAAGAATTATGAACGCTCAGCATCAGAGTCCATTGTCTTTGCCTTCAAAACTGCACAGAATTCATATTTTACTATCTTAGATAGTAAAATGTGGATATGTTGCATATTTCTGGGTCTTCATAACTGTTTTCTTATTTTTTTTTAAAGACGCTTTTAATTAAGCTTCCAGAGTAAGGGGCCCTTGTACTTAGACCAGCAAATCAGAATGAGCACTTAATATATACTGCACTGATCACAGGTC
>SJYA01010944.1:0-17917 GCA_006410615.1 Neotragus moschatus
CCCGGGAGAGAAAAGGAAGGAAAGACCCAGAAGCCAAGTGCAGCTGTGGGAGGGGGGCATCGCAGAACGCAGGTATGCAGGGCGGGGGTGGGATTGTGGGGGCGGGGAGCTCTCCCAGCAGCCGCTAACAGCCCAAGGCCAGGGAAACAGGCTTCGTCAGACGGACTGCAGAGAGGAGGTGGACGGGCCCCCCAGTTCATATGCTGAAACCCCACCCTCCCGAGCAGTGAGATTCGGAGGCAGGGCCTCGGAAGCGATGAGGCCAGGAAGGCGGCACCCCGTGAAGGGACTGCGCGTCAGTCTCTCAGTTGTGTCCGACTCTTTGCGACCCCAGGGGTACCGTACTGCTCGCCAGGTCTGCCGTCCACGTGATTTTCCAGGCAAGGATACTGGAGTGGGTCGCCATTTCCTTCTCCAACGAAGGGATTAGTGTCCTTCTAAGAGGCACGAGTAAGCTTCCTCTCCTCCACGTGAGGCGCAGCGAGAGCAGCCGTCTGCAGAGCAGGGAGAGGGCTCTCGCCAAAACCAACGGCTGGCGCCTCGACCTTGGACTTCCCAGCCTTCAGACGGTGAGAGCCTGCTGTGGAAGCCCCCGGTCTTTGGCAAACTGTTACAGCGGCCTTTGGCACTTTGTTACTCGTACAAACAAGGCACTTGATTCGTCAATGCTGACTGTCTGGGACAAGCAGGTGCTACAATCGAAGCGCTAGGGGACGCCCCTCGGGCAGACGGCAGCCAGCCCACAGGAGAGGCAGGGAGCCCTGGGGGGGAGGGCGCACTTTTCCACCGTCTCCCTCCCCCCGGGGGACACTAAGCCAGCTCTCCCAGGGGCCTCCCACCCCCAAACCCTGTGGATTCCCACTCTAAAATGTCTTTCTCCACCAAATCTCCTTCTCTGCTTTGCAACAGGACTCGAGCAATGCCCCCAGAGTCTCTGTGGCCCCCCAAGGCCCATAGGCCCGGCTCAACCCTGCCTGCGGAGATATCTTTCTGAAATATCCATCAGATGCACCCCTTTCCAGCCCCCCAGGGAGAAAAGCTCCTTCTGTGATGGGCTGGGGGCCGGGGGTGGGTCAGGAGGCCCGCCACCTCTCCCTACACTCCTTGAGCCGCCTGGTTCCTTCCCTCCCCCATGTGGCCTGGGCAGGCCTCTCTCACCAGGGGGGTTCCAGCACCCGCACTTCTGAAGACGGAGTGCAATTCTGGTTCGAAAGGCAGCCTCACGTCTCCATTTGCCACAACTTAGCTTTCAAGCAAGAGGTCACTGCCTGCCTCTCTCCTAGCTGCAATCTTGCAGTGTTTACCAAAGCTCTTAAGTGTGAGAGCCGCGGGCACGTTCACGGAAGACATGTCTCTGAGAAGCAGGACACGTGTGTGCTCCTCTGTCCTGCCTTGCTGCCGACCAGACGGGGGTCCACACGCCCACTCTGCCAGCCAGGGACCTGAAGGGGGCTTCAACAGAAGTCACAGGAGGAGAGAAGACACCCACACTGAGCCTGGACCAGGGCAGGCTCACGGGGCAGAATCACAGACAGGGCTTCCAGGCATGATGGGGTGACCTCCAAGGGGTGTGAGATAACCCGGGGGGTGCAATGCCAGGAGGGGGGACAGACCCAGCCACACGTGTGCACTCGAGCACACACACGCACACACACATACACGCTCATCTGCGTTCAGCACACCCACGTACACTCACGAGCACGATGCAGCCGCAAGCACACACAGACACCCGTGAACTGTCGCCCCTGCTGCTCGGCGTTGACGGGGTCCAGGGCAGCCCCCCAAAGAGCCCCATTTCTGGTGCTGGCCTCTGAACGCTGCCGGGGCAGTCAGCTCCCAGAACCCTGGCAGGGGTCTGCGGGCCGAGCCCCAGCTCTGCAGAGGGCCTGCCGGGCTGTGTGAGAGAACCCTGGTACCTACTGCTTCCCTCTCTGGCTGCCTGGGACGGCGGGAGGGAAGCCCCGTGGGGGAAGGACTGCTCTGTCCGCTGAACCGAGACCTGGCTCTCCGGGCAGCTGGCTATCCTCTGGGTACCCTGGTCTGCGCTGCGTGTGATCTGACCCTCGTTTGAAGGGACCACTTGGACAGCTGACGATTCATACAGTGCTCAGCCTGTGAAATGGATGTGTCGTGCCCACATGCGGGGCTGAGGACAGGGCTCTGCAGTCTCAGGAGAGCAGCTGGCATGCCCGCCCAGGATGTGCCCGACAGACGTGTGCTACAGCTGCCCTGGGGTCTGTGCTGCCTCTGGGCTGCTCTGAGGGCAACCAGGAAGGAGGAGCCAGGCCCCAGCAGCAGCTGGGCACGATGCTGGGGCCATGCCTGGTACCCAGGCACCATTCAGCTCGGGGTTTTCTCCTTCTGGAAGGGTCTCCCCTCCCCACTCTTGGACTGCCCAGACCCCTCCCTCTGTCCATGCCTGGCCATCCCAACAGGGACGGTCAGAGCACACGCCAGGGCATCCGTAGCAGACTCCCATTCACAAGCCTCCACCCTCGTCACCCACAGACGTGCATGCCTGGTTCTCTGTAGCCCAGAACCATGCCTGGCACGGAAAGCACCACGGATGTTAGGAACAAGGAAGGGACGGAGACGGGAAAAGTGTGTAGGTCCTGACAGACGAAAGAGGCTTGCAGACCACCTTGCCCACCAATCCATTCAATAGTTACAGGAGCCACAGAGCTTCACTGACTTGGCCAGGATGACACAGATCTCGGCAGATGGAAGCATCCTAGGCTTTGGTGCCTGGCAGGCACCCCACCCATGGCACTACACGGCCCGGGAGGCTCTTCTCCTTCCCCAGCTCCTCCCAGGACTCCCACCAGCAGACACAGCCACGCACAGAGCTGCAACGTAACAGCCCACGGGGGCGGCTTCACCAAGATTAAGTCCCCACGGGGCACTGCCGCTGCTGCTGCTGAGTCCCTTCAGTCGTGTCCGACTCTGCGACCCCGTGGACCGGAGCCTGCCAGGCTCCTCTGCCCATGGGACTTCCCAGGCAAGAACAGTGGAGTGGGTTGCCATGCCCTCCTCCGGGGGACCTTCCCGACCCAGGGACGGGACCTGCGTCTCTCATGTCTCCTGCATCGGCAGGCAGGTCTTTACCACCAGCACCACCAGCTGGGCACGACGCTGGGGCCATGCCTGGTACCCAGGCACTGTTCAGCTCGGGGTTTTCTCCTTCTGGAAGGGTCTCCCCTCCCCGCTAGGAAGCCCGCACGAGGCACTGTAGCTCCTCAAATCACTGGTGAAGCAAGGGCCCCATGGCTGGATTCCCTGGAGCACACGGTCCTCTGGACAAGGGAGAATAACCCAACAGCAAGCATTCATTCACCAGGAAAGCTGGCCGCTCCCTTCCTGCTCCCCTTAGCGACGGGTGGACGCTGTGCTGCCCATAAGGACAGCTGGTCCAGGGGCAGGAAGAGAGAGCCCAGAATCAGAGCAGTGCTCAGGGGCTGCTGCACAGTGTCGGATCCGCCAGTCCCTAACCTTCTCAGACCTTACAGACCACCCTTAGAAACGTGCTACCCCTTGTACCCTCTGGATGTGAAATTCACAGACAATGCACCTTTTCTGTATTGCCAATCCCAGTACAACACTTCTGGCTGCAATACACAGGCGAACTAGAGCAAGGAAGTAGTTCACAGTCAAACTCTCTGCATTTCAATATGAAATGCTTACACCTATATATAGAGTCACCACGACTGTGAAAGCCACAGACGCAGAATAAGCAGGTGACTCCCGTCCCACCAGCCCCGCCGCTGTCAGCACTGAGGTGGAAAAAGGCTCCTGGTAAAGCTCCAGATGAAACCCCAGCACAGGAGAGCCCTGCTCTCAGCTCAGGGGTGTGAAACAGCTACAGAACGACCCTCCCACTGGTCACAATCATGACTCTGGGCAACAAAAATACCTGCCCCCCCCCGCCCCCTCGCCGACCCTACAACAATGACCCAGGGATTCCGTAGGAAGAAACAACAGATTGGGACAGGGGCAAGTTTCCACTTGCCGCAGACACAGCTGAGAGGCACAGGCAGGTAAAAGGCTGATAGAAAGCCGCCCAGCTTTCTGGCTGGAGGAACTAGGGGGAAAGTTCAGGCAGGTGTGTAACTGGTACTGGAGAGAGAAGGGAGAGAGGCCGGAGGGACGAAAGCCAGAGGAAAGGCACCCTCATCCTGGGTGCGTCCGCAGAAGCTTCAGCCTGACCTTGAGTCACAAAGGTGCGTCCGCAGAAGCTTCAGCCTGACCTTGAATCACAAGGGTGCGTGTCAGACTCAGATAAGTTCACCAAAAGATTAAATCACAGAACTAAGACTTGACCCGCTGATGATGAGACGCAGCTTAAGTAGCTTGAGTAGCTGTCAACTGAAGCATAAGGATTCTTCAGGGGAATATAACAGAGCCCAGCGTCTACACAACCTCATACAATGTCGAGCAAAAAATAATCTCCAGAGAAAAAGGACCCACACTCAAGAGAAAAGACAATCAACAGACACCAGTCTCGAGATGATGCAGATGCTGGAACTGGTGGACAATAACTTTGACGTTGTCATTGTAACTATTTCCCTGCGGCAAGGGAGAGGAAGTGGGTATTTTCAGTAAAAAGAACGAAATGGAAGGTTAAAAACTCAGAAATACACTATCTGGAGAAAATTCAAGGGAGAGCTTAGACAGCAGAACAGAGATGGGAAGGAGTGAGCGAAGCTGAAGGAAAGTCAGTAGAACTCGTCCGATATGAAGACGAGGGAAAGAAAGATTGAAAACCCGGAAGAGAGAATCGGGGTTTCAAAGGACAGCATAAAAAGGTACATAATAACTGGGTAATCAGTTCCAGAGAACGAGGCAAATAAATAAGTACTTCAATAAATAATATTCTCAGCAAAAGAAAACCAATTTCGTCCCTATGCCTGGTGCCACCTGTTGTAATAACTTTAGACTTACCGCGGTGATCACATTGCAACACACATAAATACTGAGTCCTTGTATACCTGAGACCCAGCTAACCTTATATGTCAGTTACTGCTGTTGTTTAGCCACTGACTCGTGTCCACCAGGCTCCTCTGTCCGTGGGATTTCCCAGGCAAGAATCCTGGAGTACACCGCCATTTCCTTGTCCAGGGGATCTTTCCAATCCGGGGATCACACCTGCATCTCCGGCATTGCACGTGGATCCTTTGCCGCTGAGCCGCCAGGGAACCCACTAAGGAGCGGAGGATGAGACGGTCGAAAGGTACCCCCTGACTCAGCGGACTGTCGAAAGGCACCCCCTGACTCAGCGGACATCAGTCCGAGCAAACTGGGGGACGGCAAAGGACAGGGAAGCCCGGTGGGCCGCAACTCACGGGGCTGCAGAGAGCCAGACACAACTTGGCAGCTCAGCAACAACGGCATATGTTAACTACACCTCAATAAAAATGAAGAAAAGAAATAATGAACATAAACTTCCTAAAGCTGACGAAAGAAACACATGTACAATGTACGATCATATGATAAAAACTCTCCAAAAAGCGGGCATAGAGGGACCCTATCTCAATATAATAAAGGCCACAAACAACAAACCCACAGCAAACACCCTTCTCAACGGTGAAAAACCGAAAGTACTCCCTCTAACATCAGGAACAAGATAAGAATGTCCACTCTCGCCACTATTATTCAACACGGTTTTGGAAGTCCTAGCCACGGCAAAAATCCCATGGGCGGAGGAGCCTGGTGGGCTACACAGTCCATGGGGTCGCTAAGAGTCAGACACAACTGAGTGACTTCACTTTCCCTTTTCACTTTCGTGCATTGGAGAAGGAAATGGCAACCCACTCCAGTGTTCTTGCCTGGAGAATCCCAGGGACGGGGGAGCCTGGTGGGCTGCCGTCTATGGGGTCACGAGTCGGACACGACTACAGAGACTTGGCGGCGGCGGCAGCAGCAGCCACGGCAATCAGAGAAGAAAAAGAAATACGAGTTGGAAAAGAAGAAGTAAAACTGTTGCGGTCTGCAGAGGATGCCACTATATACGCAGGGGCAAGCTCAGCCAGGGGTTCTAGTTCCTGGAAAGATGGAGTGAGCACGTGTTCCCCTGCGTCTCCCCCAGTGAATGCAGCTATAAACCTAGACAGATGCTGGGGTAATTATCTGTGGACTAAAAATAGCAGCAGGAAGACTGGGGAAGGAGGCCAGATTTCAGAGCACCAATAAAACAGGCTGTGAGTTTCCACTCATTTCTCATCAGGTACATGCTGGCTGGGCTCCAAGGTCACCTGAAGGCCAGGCCTGCACACCAAGTGCAGATGAAAAGAGCTTCGAGATGAGACTCCGTCTTTTGACACAAGGAGTAGGACAAAGGAATCCTGGGGCTCTGAGTGTGTGTGTGTACCACCCTTTTTGTCTTTACTGCCTTTTCTCCCACTGGCGGCCCCAGGGAATCCTGCGGTGGTGCAGTGGCAGTGGACACTGGGCGGTGGAGACCTTCTCTGACCATAGGAGCTGTGCTTCCAGAAACGTGGGATGAGTCTTCATCACCCCCCTCTCTCTGTTCTCCTGCCATGTGGCCCCAGATGAAGACAGATTTGCAGTAAGGTCATGGCAAGGCAGGTGAGTTAAGGTCCCAGTTTTTTGTCTGGAAGACCCAACAAGGCTGCCCAGAGCATTGGGAAGCATCAGGGAGACTATCGTGAGGAGGGAGCAGAAGCGTGATTGTGTAAAGTGGTTTACGAACTTCTGGGCTCGCTTCAGGTTAAGGACGTGTGGATCAGACCTTAACCAGCACGTGAAGGATCTTGAGAACGGGCCCACCACGTGACCCGTCACCATCTCCAAGACTAGTCCCTTTTGGTGTGTATGTGACGCATATCTGAACAGCCACGCTCTGAAAATGAAACTGCCATTGGAATCACACCCATGAAAAAGTGGCTGGAACTTGGGCTCTGACCCTAGCCAAGAAATCGGGGACATCAACCTTTCACAGAGGATTTACAACAAGACCTTGAGCATTATAAAAAAATATTCAAAATTTCCATGATACAGGTTGGCATACAAAGAACTAGAAATATGCCAACTCTCAAGGGAAACAACAGAAATAAAGATAGTTACTGGATAGGTTCAAAAACAGGAGATTGAGGAAAGAATCAGTGAACTTGAATTTGAAGACAGATCAATAAAAATTATCCAGCCTGACAGAGAGGGGTCACATAAACACAAATTCAAGAAGCTTAGTGTAGCCCAACTGGATTAACCAAGAAATTCGTACCCAGACATATCATACTCAGATTACTAAAGACAAAAAAAACAGGAAAACATGCTACAAGCCGAGAAATATGACACATCTCATGCAGACGAACGGTCATCTGAAAGACTGCAGATTTCTTATCGGAAACCATGGGGGTCAAAAGGAAGTGGAACAGTGTTTTTAAAGTGCCGTTAACCCAAAACTCTATATCCAGCAAATATCCCTCAGGAATAAAGGGAAAATCAAGACATTCTCAGATGAAGAAAAACCAAGAGAACTCGATGCCAGCAAGCCAACTCTAACAGGAATGCTAGAGGAGATGTTGCCAACGGAATGGAAACGATACAAGGGAGAGACTGAAAATCAGGAATAAAGGACGTGATAAAATTGGTAAACATCGAGGTAATAGGATATTCTTCACTTCTGACGGTGAAGACAGCATCACCAACTCAGTGGACATGAATGCGAGCAAAGTCTAGATAACAGAGAAGGACAGAAGAACCCGGCACGCTGCAGTCCACGAGCTGGACACAACTCAATGACTGAGCAACAAGTTCCTCACTTCTGACAGTCTTTACAGTATTTATGATGGCTGAAAGCAAAAATCACTAGGTCATATGATAGGGTTTTCAATGCATCCAGATTTAATACACGTGAAAAATATAACATCAAAGGAGGGAAAACGGAAGGAACAAGGCGGTGGTCAGGTCTTCACGTTGTACTTGTAGTAAAACATTAACCTTCAGAAAACTGCAGAAAGGTAAGTAACCAGAGCAATCACACACACACACAGAAAGATATACGAGTAAAAGCCTCAGTAAGTGAATTAAAATGGAAAAGTAAACTATCCAGATTTTTCAAAAAAGGGAAAGAGAAAAAAGAGAACAAAATGCAGAGGGAACAAGAGCTAAGATGGTAGATACAAACACATTAACAGTTAGGTGAAGTTTAGTCTCGACCTATCAGGCAAGAGATTGTTAGGATGGAATTTTAATAAACTGCCCAATGACCTGCAGCTTACAAGGAAAGCGGCTTTTTCTGTGATGACATAGGCAGGTTTGAAGCGGAAGGATGGAAAAGATATATGCTGTGAGTACTAACTACTAGGGAGGAACAGAAGCATTAAATAGTAATAAAAAGATCAATCCCCCAAGAGGGTGTAAGTCTTGAATAAATATGCACCTAACACCAGAACTCTCAGACACATGAAACAAAATCTGTCAGAACCGAAAGGGAAAAGTGGACAAGTACATAATTATATTGGAAAATGTCAACATTCCTCTCCCAGCAATCAATAGAACCAGCACAGGGCAAGCCAACAAAGGCATAAACATTTCTGAAAAATAACATCAATAGGATCCAACTGACATTTATAGAACACGCCACCAAACGCACATTCTTTTCAGTGCACAGAATATTCACCAAGAACACGTGCTCTGAGTCATAAAACTAGAAAAAGAGCAAAATAAATTCAAAGCATGCAGGCGGGAGAAAATGATAAAAGCAAGAAATCGGTGAGCTAGAAAAAGGAAAGAGGGAAATCAATGAAACCGAAAGCTAGTTCTTCGAAGAGATCAATAAAACTGATCAGATTTTAGCAAAATTGGCAAAGACACAGATTACCAATATCAGTAATGCAAGAGGTGCCATCATTACAGAAGAGGCCTTAAGAAGATAACGAGGGACTCTATGAACAACTCGCATAAATCTGACAATTTAAGATGGACTAATTCTTTGAAAGTCACAAACTACCCAGAGTCACCCAAGAAGCAGTAGATAATCTGAAACGCCTTATTAAAGACAGTGAATTCGTGATTTTTAAAACTTGTAAAAAAGCTGTCTTTATACTCAAAGGACTTCACTGAATTTTACAAATCATTCCCAAAAAAAAGAAAAAACAAAACCTCAATTCTACATAATCTTTCCCAGAAAAGAGAACTGGAGGGAACACATCACAACTTAATTTATGAAGATGGCATCAGACTGAAATCCAACCCAGACAAAGGCAACGTCAGAAAACCAGGCCAGGATGCCTCACGATGCCCTCAACAAAATACTAGGAACTCAAACCCAGCAACGTATAAAAAGACCAACACCTTATGACCAAGTGAATGTTACTGCAGGAATGCAAGGCCGGTTCAATATTTGAAAAATCAGTTGACACAAACGACCGTACAAACTGGAAAACACACCATGTCAGATGGATGCAGAAAGAGTGTTTGCCAAATTTCAATGTATCCGCAAGAGAGGGGCGTGTGCCAGGCCTGGGACTCAGGTCCCTGACTCCCCTATTGTGGCTTTAAGTGGCTTGGGAAAGGCTGAGGCAGGATGTGAGGGAGACAGGGGCTTTCCAGCTCCCCAAGACCTCCATGTAACTTAAACAGAGCAGATCAGTGAGGGTTAGTGGAGATGGGTCGCTGGCAGGAGCGGAAAGACACAGATGAGAAAAACCGCCTTAGAGACAGCAGTTCCCCAGGAAACGCTAGCTGAATTGAGGGGCTAGCAAAGCCTACTTAACATGGCTGGATCTAAGATGGCCCTGGGCACTTCATTGGTGGTCCAGTGGCTAAGACTCCACACTCTCAAATGCAGGGGGCCTGGGTCTGACCCTTGGCCAGGGAACTAGATCCCAGATGCTGCGACAAAGATCGCAAATGCCACAAGTAAGACCCAGCACAGCCAAACTGAAAAAACAAAAAACAGAAATGATGGCCCCGGACAGGAGAGACATTGATTACAGGGGGTGCTGCGTCTCCCCAAAGGAACAGCTAGCAGCAGTAATAACCACAGCAACGTTACTGTTACGCAGTCACAGGGACAGGGACACGGAAAGCAACATACCTAAAGTGCCTGGAAATGTCCCGCACAGTCCCCCGGATGTGAAAGCCCTGCTTGTAATTATATCAGCCTAGAGTGAAACCCGTTTTCCACATAAGACAGTAAACAGTAACGGTAGCTGGTGAATTAATGACACTCAATGTGGTTTTTGTTCAGTCACTCAGTGGTGTCTGACTCTTTGCGACCCCATGCACGCCAGGCTTCCCTGTCCTTAATAATAACAAAATTTAATAATTCCATGCATAACAGCACCTGCCTATACTGGGCCAGCTGCTGTGCTCACAGCTTTACATTTTAAAAAATCATCTATTTATTTTCGCTGCCCCGGGTCTTAGTTGTGGCCTGTGGGGTCTAGTTCCCGGACCAGGGATCAAACCCTGGCCCCTAGTGTCAGAAGTGTGGAGTCTTAGCCCCTGGACCGCCAGGGGAGCCCCTGCTCTATGTTTTTAAGATTGGTTGATTCCACCAACGGAACNTTAAAAAATCATCTATTTATTTTCGCTGCCCCGGGTCTTAGTTGTGGCCTGTGGGGTCTAGTTCCCGGACCAGGGATCAAACCCTGGCCCCTAGTGTCAGAAGTGTGGAGTCTTAGCCCCTGGACCGCCAGGGGAGCCCCTGCTCTATGTTTTTAAGATTGGTTGATTCCACCAACGGAACAAAGTAAGGTCTACTGCTCTCCCTCTTTTGCAAGCTGCATGCCAAGTCTCGTCAGTCGTGTCCAACTCTTTGTGAGCCCATGGACTGCAGCCCTCCAGGCTCCTCTGCCCACGGGATTCTCCAGGCAAGAAACTGGAGAGGGTTGCCATTTCCTCCTCCAGGGGATCTTCCCAACCTAGGGATCGAACCTGCGTCTCTCACATCTCCTGCATTGGCAGGCAGGTTCTTTCCCATTTTAGTGGCACTTCGGAAGCCCCTCCACCCTCTTTTACACACCTGGAAATTGAGAAGCAGAAGCACTGCCCAGCTGGCCCACGTGGCGTCATGGGGACCGTCAGGGGTTAGGCAGGGGCAGGCTTTGGACTCCACAGCCTCACCCCACGCTGCCTGTCTGAGATGAAAGCCCCCTGCCACTAGCTCTCTGTGTGGTGTGGGCGTTTCTGTGCCTGCTTCCCAAGCTCACGGAAGGTCTGGAACAAACAGAAAATCCATGTGCAGCATTCTCACAGGATGTCAGCCTCCCTAGGGCTTCCTGGAGGTGAGTGTGTGCAGAAGGGCTAGCTCTGACCCCCTTCCCCCAATCCCCAGTGCCCTGTCCCTGGGCCAGGATGGTCCATCCTCCTGCCAGCCTCCTGGTGTGTCCCCAGCCAGGCCCTGCAGAGCCCACAGAGTGTCTGCAGCCCTCTGACTCCGTCGGCTGCTCTGAATAGTAACCTTGAACACGTGCTCCCTCAGAAATCTCGGTGGAGGGCTCCCCGATTCCCTGGAGGACAGTCTCCCAGGGCTCCGCTTGGATCAGGGACCCACACGCCCCTCTCCGTGGCTTCTGCGCCCCACTGCTGCCATCTAGTGGCCGAGACAGGGATCACAGAACCGGAACTGCTTCCTAAAAGGTCCAGAGAAACGGCGAAGAGTGGAGGCGAGGTCACTGGGTCAGGGGGTTCCTCCAACACGGAGGCTCCGGAGGGGTGGTTGGAGGGTGCTGGAGGTGGGGGTACACCAGAGCAGCCTCTCCATGCTGAGTGGGGACGATCCCCTGGAGAAGGCACCGCAGCCCACTCCGGTGTTCGTGCCTGGAGAACCCCGTGGACAGGGGAGCCTGTCGTGTTTATGGGGCCGCAGAGTCGGACACAACTGAGCGACTAACACTTTCCTTTGCTTGGAAACTGGTAGTTATTTCCAAGTAACGAAACGGCTTTAGATTATCTGGGTTTTGAATAACCAGACCTCCCCCTCCCCCCACCTGCCCTGGTACAAGATGAAGTTGTAACCTGGCCAGCTTGGGGGCAACTCTCTGTCCCCAGACGACTTAGTGGGGGCAGCCTGTGTGCTCCTGCGGAAGTGGCTTGGTTCTCCCAAAAGCTGGTTCAGAGATAGAGGCTGAGAACCTCTCAGAACCATGACGGCTCACCTCGCTCTCCTCAAGGCAGTCAGATGGGGTATGAGCTGGGCAGGGGGCACATTTCATCTGGATGGGGTGGGGCTGGGTAAGGGGAGGCTCGGGAGGGGCGAGCGGGGTGGGCAGGAAGGGAAGCTGGGCAGGTGACTGGGGTCCCTGGGCCGCCCGGGGCCCACCAGGTCATCCCCGACCCCAGAGAAGATATCTTGCTCAAGCCTTCTGAACACACCCTCAACCCCACCGTGCCCACGAGCCACAGGAACTCTGTCAACGTGCAGGTCCTCCATCAGTAGGTCCCAGGTGCCTGGGCTCTTGCATTCCTGTCAGGTGGCCATGCCCATGCTGTGGTCTGCGGACCACACTTTGAGTAGCAGAACCTTCCTCGACGGCCCTTGGCTTGGTTAGGCCAGGACCTGACTCGAGGAACACCTGGAGCCCTGGAATTCCCAATTCTGGAGCAGAATCCAAGCACCTGCATTTCTCTCTCTCTCTCTCTTTCTTTGTACTAACAGTTGGCTGTGCCAGGCCTTGGCCTTCCCAGGTGGCACTAGTGGTAAGAACCTGCCTGTCTACGCAGGAGACACCAGAGATGCGGGTGTGGACCCTGGGTTGGGAAGATCCACTGGAGGGGGGAATGGCTACCCACTCCAGAGTTCTTGCCTGGAGAATCCCACGGACAGAGGAGTCTGGCGGGCTACAGTCCATGTAGTAGTCTGCATGGCTACGCTGGGGCCGCACAGAGTCAGACACGACTGAAGGGAACACCCACACATGCACTGGGTCTTGGCCGCCGCACGTGGGCTCTTGGTTGCAGCCTGCAGGGTCTAGTTCCCCGATCAGGGATCCAGCCTGTGTGTCCTGTGCATCGGAAGCTCGGAGGCTCAGCCGTGGGGAAGTCCCGCGTCCACCCTTCTGACAAGCTCCCGGGTGACAGTGCTGCAGGGGTGGCCCNTTTTCCAGTTTGTGGTGATCCACACAGTCAATGGCTTTGGCATAGTCAATAAAGCAGATGTTTTTTCTGGAATACTCTTGCTTTTTCAACGATTCAACGGATGTTGGCAATTTGATCTCTGGTTCCTCTGCCTTTTCTAAATCCAGCTTGAACATGTGGAAGTTCACTGTTCATATACTGTTGAAGCCAGGCTTGGAGAATTTTGAGCATTACTTTACTAGCATGTGAGATGAATGCAATTGAGCGGTAATTTGAGCATTCTTTGGCATTGCCTTTCTTAGGGATTGGGATGAAAACTGACCTTTCCTAGTCCTGTGGCCACTGCTGAGTTTTCCAAATTTGCTGGCATATTGAGTGCAGCACTTTCACAGCATCATCTTCCAGGATTTGAAATAGCTCAACTGGAATTCCATCACCTCCACTAGCTTTGTTCGTAGTGATATTTCCTAAGGCCTACTTGACTTCACATTCTAGGATATCTGGCTCTAGGTGAGTGATCACACCATTGTGATTATCTGAGTCATGAAGATCTTTTTTGTACATTTCTTCTGTGTATTCTTGCCACCTCTTCTTAGTATCTTCTGCTTCTGTTAGGTCCAGACCACTTCTGTCTTTCATTGTGCCCATCTTTGCATAAACTGTTCCTGTGGTATCTGTAATTTTCTTGAAGAGAGCTCTAGTCTTTCCCATTCTATTATTTTCCTTTATTTCTTTGCACTGATCACTCAGAAAGGCTTTCTTACCTCTCCTTGCTATTCTCTGGAACTCTGCATTCAAATGGGTATATCTTTCCTTTTCTCCTTTGCTTTTCACTTCCCTTCTTTTCACAGCTATTTGTAAGGCCTCCTCAGATAGCCATTTTGCTTTTTTGCATTTCTTTTCCACGGAGATGGTCTTGATCCCTGTCTCCTATACAATGTCATGGACCTCTGTCCATAGTTCATCAGGCACTCCATCTGTCAGATCTAGTCCCTTAAATCTATTTCTTACTTCCACTGTATAATCATAAGGGATTTGATTAAGGTCATACCTGAATGGTCTAGTGGTTTTCCCTACTTTCTTCAACTTATGTCTGAATCTGGCAATAAGGAGTTCATGATCTAAGCCACAGTCAGTCCCTGGTCTTGTTTTTGCTGACTGTATAGAGCTTCTCCATCTTCGGCTGCAAAGACTATAATCAATCTGATTTTGGTGTTGACCATCTGGTGATGTCCATGTGTAGCATCTTCTCTTGTGTTGTTGGAAGAGGATGTTTGCTATGACCAGTGCATTTAGCCTGGTCTATTAGCCTTTGCCATGCTTCATCCTGTACTCCAAGGCCAAATTTGCCTGTTACTGCAGGTGTTTGTTGACTTCCTACTTTTGCATTCCAGTCCCCTATAATGTAAGTGACATCTTTTTTGGGTGTTAGTTCTAGAAGGTCTTGTAGGTCTTCATAGAACCATTCAGCTTCAGCTTCTTCAGGATTACTCGTCGGGGCATAGACCAGTGGAGTTCAAGCTGGTATAATCACCGGCTACAGATGCCTGTTAGGTGTTAGGCAGCCAAGGATGATGCCTGGGTAGATGGGGTGATTGGGGCATCAGGGGGCTGTCACTACCTTATCACCCACCACCCCCACCGCCAAGGTCCCAGGAGGCCAGAGCTCCAGCTCCAGACACCTCCCGTCACTGAGTTTTCACAGGAAACTCTTATGCCTGCCAACTTGTCACATCATTTTAAGAGACAGCTAAGACTCTCCTCCAAGAGCTTCCCTGGTGGCTCCACAGTAAAGAACCTGCCTGCCAGTGCAGGAACCCAGGTTTGATCCCTGGATCAAGAAGATTCCCTGCAGGAGGCAATGGCAACCCACTCCACGATTCTTTCCTGGAAAATCCCACAGACAGAGGAGCCAGGCAGATTACAGCCCATGGGGTTGCAGAGAGTGGGACACAACTGAGTGGCTCAAACAAGACTCTCCGCTACGACACATTCTCTGATTAATAGGACCAAGATCGAGAACGTGCTTGGCTGAAGCAACAAAGCCACCTGCCTCCAGCAGCGCACCTTTCTGTGTACAAACCCTCAAGTTCATCAGACCCGGCGGGCTTGCGAACAGCATTCTGCTTCGGCCCATTGCTTTTTTATTTCGACTATAAACCAGCAGCTCGCTGAGCGCTCGCCACGCTCTGCAAAGTCCTCGCGGCACCCTGGCTGGCGGGACAGGTACAGCAGGCGTTCAATCAACAAATATTAATTGATGTGGTGAGGCTGTGCTCTGAAAAGCCAAGATCCTCCTGAGAGGCTAATTCAGTGTGCTCGGCCTGTCTGTGGGTAGCGGGGCTCCTGATCCCAGGTGAGCCCTGGGCGAGAGCTGCTCTGTAGTGGCGGAGGCAGGGATGTTTGTTCCAGTGATGGATGAAATAACACTCTTAGCATGCTGTATGGGCAGAGTCTTTACATGTAATTTATTTTGCATTTCAACTGCTTCAGAAAAAGGCTTCTGGGGCTTTGGCCAGAGGTGTGTGTAAGTTATCAGTTTAATGGATTTATTCTTGCTTTACTAAGGTAAGTAATGGTTACTTATTTTTAAAAAAGCGTGAAAACAAAACTCTCCATTTGGCATTTCCATCTATTCTTGGCAGGATTTTTGCTAATTAGGGTCTTTGGAATGCTGTATTTTATTTCTAGGTTGTTGCTGTTCAGCCACTAAGTCATGTCTCACTCTTTGTGACCTCAAGGACTGTGGCATGCCAGGCTTTCCTGTCTTTCACTGTCTCCTGGAGCTTGCTCAAACTCATTGAGTGCATTGAGTCAGTGCATTGAGTCAGTGACACCATCCAACCATCTCATCCTCTGTTGTCCCCTTCTCCTCCTGCCTTCAATCTTTCCCAGCATCAGGGTCTTTTCCAGTGACTCAGTTCTTTCCATCAGATGGCCAAAGTATTGGAGCTTCAGCATCAGTCCTTCCAATGAATATTCAGGATGATTTCCTTTAGGATGGACTGTTTGAATCTCCTTGCAGTCCAAGGGACTCTCAAAAGTCTTCTCTAGCACCACAGTTCAAAAGCATTAATTCTTCGATGCTCAGCTTTCTTTATGGTCCGACTCTCATATCCATACCTGACCACTGGAAAAAACCATAGCTGGTGCTTACATTCACCTATGATCCTGGAGAGTTGATGTCCTCAGCCCCACAGGCCTGCACATGTCCACCAGCACCATCCTCACCCTGAGCAGACAGGCCAGAGGGAGATGGAAACCAAACTCTGATCCCATCTGGGGGCTGCCTGGCCTCGGAATCAGAGGACAATGAAACTCAAACGGAGCGGCAGTCTTGGTGCTCAGAACAGACAGGGGGAGGGAGGGCATCTGGCCTGGAGTGAAGTTACCAGGGGCTTCCCAGGTGGCTCAGTGGTAAAGAATCTGCCTGCAATGCAGGAGACTTGGGTTCCAACCCTGGGTCAGGAAGAAACCCTGGAGAAGGGAATGGCAACCCACTCCAGTACTCTTCCCTGGAGAATGCCATGGACAGAGGAGCCTGGTGGGCTACAGTCCGAGGGGTCACAAGGAGTCGGGCATGGTGAGGGCCTGAGCACACACGCCTGAAGTTACTAGAGGCCCAAGGACAATGGGCTGCCAGGTCAAGGGGGCAGACATAGGCTTTCTGCAGGGCGAGCTGAGACCAGAGGGCCACCGTCCCCTGTCTCCTCCAAGAGGACACTTCTGAATGGGAATAAAGACAGATGACCTTTCCTCCAGGATCGAAGGCTCCTGTACCCATTTCCTGGACTTGAAAGCATCTTAGAGTGCACTGGCTGCGATCCCAGTGGCCGACGGCAGAGCAGGGCCACCAGCGCTGCCCATTCTGCCTGTCTCCAACGTCTGATGAGCGCAGCATCCCTGAAGCCCAGTGACCACAGCAGAACAACATGCTTGCAGCCCGAAGCCCAGGAGCCTGCTTCCAGGCGGGCGTGTAGCACCATCAGTCAGTGAGAAGCTAGCCCAGCCGACCTCCTGACATCAGCTCATTAGCTTCCCTGACCCTCTCGAGAGCAACCCTCACCTGGGGTGTGCTCCTCTGCCTGGGGGAGAGGTCAGAGGCCAGAGGAAGGCAGCTCTTCTCAATGAGAGCCGGAAGCAGGCACCTGTGCAGGAGGGCAGCCGCTCAAACAAAGGGCGGCTTGGGGATGGCAGCTTCCAGCTCTCCCCTTGTTGTTACTTAGAACTCCGGGGGAAGCTGGGACAGGGCTGGAGGCTGCCCGGGGTGAACACAAAGCCCCTTCCTTCGTCGTGGGCTTTGGGTGAGCTTTTGGAGTCAAAGGGTGACTTGGAGGAGCTGCAAGACGCCCACCAAGCGTCTTGAGGGGCCAGGCTGGGGATGCTGACCATCCCAGGAGGGGAAGACCCCGCAAGAACCCCGATTTTGGTGACCCCGGAGACCGGTGGCTGAGCCAGCCTGGACATCGCTTAGAAGCGTACAGGACTAGGACATTACGTGCATTTGGGTGTCAGGAAGGAATTCATATCTGTTTCTGGAGCAGCCTATTTTTAACCTTTTTAACCCAAACTGCACTTTAAAGACAAAAGCCTCTTGTCTGTCTCTGATTTATAGGCCTCCTCCTTCTATCAAATTAAAGCTCTCCATAGATGAAACAATTTATCCTTATCTCATTTGCACCCTCCTCCTACGCTGGGAACTGGGAACCAGGAGGGGGGTGGGACGTGTGGGAGGCAAAGCGTGCACAGCAGGTGGTGCTCCTCATTCTCTGAATCCCCAGCCCATCCATCCATCCTCCCGCCACCAACCCTGCCCCCATCCATCCATCCTCCCACCGTCAACCCCGCCCCCTATCAACCCCGCCCCCATCAACCC
>SJYA01010945.1:0-12691 GCA_006410615.1 Neotragus moschatus
CAGAGGATGAGATGGCTGGATGGCATCACTGACTCGATGCGTGTGAGTCTGAGTGAACTCCAGGAGTTGATGATGGACAGGGAGGCCTGCAGTGCTGTGATTCATGGGGTCCCAAAGAGTTGGACACGACTGAGCGACTGAACTGAACTGCACTGAAAGCAGTCGGTACTGCTGCTCTCATGGGAAATTACCATTAAAATCTGGTGTTAATCAAAACTGCCTCCTCTTAATTAATAAATATCAAAACTTAATCTAATTAAAGTCAGAGTATTTTTTCCAGTTCATACATTGTATTGGTGTGGTTTAGTCAGTAAATTATGTCTGACTCTTGCTCCTCCATGGACTGTNGCTGCTCTCATGGGAAATTACCATTAAAATCTGGTGTTAATCAAAACTGCCTCCTCTTAATTAATAAATATCAAAACTTAATCTAATTAAAGTCAGAGTATTTTTTCCAGTTCATACATTGTATTGGTGTGGTTTAGTCAGTAAATTATGTCTGACTCTTGCTCCTCCATGGACTGTAGCCTGCCAGGTTCCTCTGTCCATGGGATTCTCCAGGCAAGAATACTGGAGTGGATTGCCATTTCCTTCTCCAGGGGAATCTTCCCCACTGAGGAATCAAACTCGGGTCTCCTGCGTTGCAGGCAGATTCTTTAGCAACTAAGCTACGAGGGCTATGAAGAATATAATGTATGAGTTCATACATTAAGGCTGCTTCTATTTTATATGCAAACTAAGTTTAAGCAAGGAGATCCAACCAATCCATTCTGAAGGAGATCAGTCCTGGGATTTCTTTGGAAGGAATGACACTAAAACTGAAACTCCAGTACTTTGGCCACCTCATGCAAAGAATTGACTCATTGGAAAAGACTCAGATGCTGGGAGGGATTGGGGGCAGGAGGAGAAGGGGACGACCGAGGATGAGATGGCTGGATGGCATCACCGGCTCAATGGACGTGAGTTTGAGTGAACTCCAGGAGCTGGTGATGGACAGGGAGGCCTGGCGTGCTGCGATTCATGGGGTTGCAAAAAGTCGGACACAGCTGAGCCGACTGAACTGAACTGAAGTTTAAGCAATAAAACTAAAAACAAGAACTAGTTGATAATAATGCAATAGTTGATCTTCAATTCAATTCAGTAGTAATAGTACACTAACATCCCGGCACTGTGGAAATGAACAAGAATAAGAGGAAAAAGAAAAGAAAATATTAGGAATGAATTTGTGCTTCTATAAACTGATTTTTATTAAGAATCAGCTATGACTTACATGTAAGTTTAAAGACTTTAAACATTAATACACCAATGCTAATTAAAAAATTGGGTGTTAAAAACAATAGGAGCAGGGAATGTGGCTCTATCAATTCTTATTACCAGCAAATTTGGTCATGGCTTTCCCTAGTAGCATAAGGGAATAATATCTCCATGAAAAAACCATAAGGCTTTGGTCTGAAACAGATATAAGACTGGGAAAATAGTAACTCTTAAGTTATGCAGTCAAAATATAGCTCTTTTGAATGCATATTAACTCTTTTATCTTTTCTTGTGTGACTAAGACTTCTAGTATGCTGAAAAAAGATGATCACATTGCCATCTAACAAAGCTAAGACACACACTTTTTCTATACTAATAGATACTTTTTTATTATATAATTTTTAATAAATTCTCTGAAGGTATATTTTTAACAAGAATACAAACAAGACAAACATTGTCTTTCATTTGTAATTTGTCACTTTCTTTACTTTTGACATGTAAATTTTTAAATATTCTATATTGAATAATTCTCCCAACTATCCTTAAATATTCAGAAAAGTAAGTGAAACATGAGAGTTTCACAACGTCAGTATTAAGAGCAATCAGAATATCAGTCATCAGTAAAGGGTACTGTGTGACCAAACCACCCAAATATCTTTCATTTTTCCACTAGAAAGTTATTATTTTGATAAAGCATTTGGCTTCTCTGGTGGCTCAGACAGTAAACAATCTGCTTGCAAAGCAGGAGACCCAGGTTTGATCCCTGGGTCAGTAAGATGCCCTGGAGAAGGAAATGGCAACCCTCTCCAATATTCTTGCCTGGAGAATCCCATGGACAGAGAGGCCTGGCAAGATCCATGGGGTCACAAAGAGCCACGAATGAGCAAATATAGAGAGATACCCTCCTGTGTTTTGGTTTTAAAATATATGAACTCCTGGGGGTGATGATACATTACTTATAATAATAAATTTATTGTTATTAATATATTGACTCTTTATTGACATAGCTGAACCCAAGCAGTATGAGAGGCCTCTGAAATGAGGAGTAAGAGCTGAAGGTACAGAGAAGGCAATGGCACCCCACTCCAGTGTTCTTGCCTGGAGAATCCCAGGGACGGCACAGCCTGGTAGGCTCACGTCTCTGGGGTTGCACAGAATCGGACACTACAGAAGTGACTTAGCAGCAGCAGCAGCTGAAGGTAGAGTGGGAAAAATATCACAGGTGGTAATCACATGTTTTGCCTATATCACATTTTTCTTGCCTGAATGCCTCAAGAGATGTTCTATACAGAGAAATGCTATCAACTTTTTAACATTAACACTTTCAGTGAGAATAGAGATCATGTGAGTAACACAGCTGTGGAAATTATTCAAACAGTAGTTACAGTCTGCACTGCACAGGTGCCTAAAATGTAAATTAAGATTCCCCAGCCTTTGGCTTAAAGATCAGAGGACTCAGTTTGGGTCAACAAGAATCACTGAGATAATCTGAGAAAGGAAAGAGAATATTTTCACTGAGGCACTATATTTAAATTGCTGGCTCCTCAGACCATAGATGTGTGGTGTGAAGGGTGAATTACAAGATTATCACTTTCATACAAAAGCTTGTGAGCTAGATTGAAGTTACTTGTTGCCACAAATATTTTGATATTAATCTTTAAGATATCACTATGGCTTTTCATTGGAATATACTGAATTTTCTCTAAGTTACATAAGAAAGAATTTAAATAAGTTTGCATAAGGAGTTCAAATTGTTCTAATTAATAGGAAAATATCTGTTTAGTACCAAATAAGTTATGCCAAAATTCTAGAAAGTCGAGGTTATAGACTAAAATACAGAATAATTATAGCATAATTTTTTTACCATGTCTATAAAATATAAAGGAAAGAATCATTTCATGGTGATTTTTATTATTTATCCTCTATGCAATTGCCAGTTACTTAGATCATTAAACAGTTGATTTGGTTTTGACCCTGTTATATTCATAGTGACAAAATTCCTTATAAGCAAAGATGGTGATTTTCAAGAATGCAACAACATATTTATATCAATTAGGGATATTCTCCCTACTATAAAGAAAGTAGTCATTAGTTGTTTATGTAAACATTATCCTCATGCCTTTAAATTGCAAATTTAAAAATAATCTCTAGTTAGTTTTTTAAAACTTCCTAAAGCAAGAATTTAGACAATGAAGTTGTTTGTACTTAAACAGCTACAACACAAGTAATACAATAGATGCTTCTTCTTGAGGCACAAGTAAGAAGGTATTTTTTAATAATTTTAATATTTTCAACTATTTTGTCATTATGAATGTACTTTAATCAAAGAATAAGCAATATCCAATGTTTCATTTTTTGTAGTCTCTTGAAATCCAGAAAAATGTTTATGATGCATTTTATTCCTTATGCTAACAGCTGAAATAAAAGATTTTAGAAGTCCCTGAAGATATCATTTCAGTTCAGTCGCTCAGTAGTGTCCGACTCTTGGAGGTATCAGTTCAGTTCAGTTCAGTCGCTCAGTCGTGTCTGACTCTTTGCGACCCCATGAATCGCAGCACGCCAGGTCTCCCTGTCCATCACCAACTCCTGGAGTTGACTCAGACTCATGTCCATCGAGTTGGTGATGCCATCCAACCATCTCATTCTCTGTCATTCCCTTCTCCTCCTGCCCCCAATCCCTCCCAGCATCAGGGTCTTTTCTAATGAGTCAACTCTTTGCATGAGGTGGCCAAAGTATTGGAATTTCAGCTTCAGCATCATTCCCACAAAGAAATCCCAAGCTGATCTCCTTTAGAATGTACTGGTTGGGTCTCTTTGCAGCCCAAGGGACTCCCAAGAGTCTTCTCCAACACCACAATTCAAAAGCATCAATTCTTCGATGCTCAGCTTTCTTCACAGTCCAGTTCTCACATCCATATATGACCACTGGAAAAACAATAGCCTTGACTAGATGGACCTTTGTTGGCAAAGTAATGTCTCTGCTTTACAATATTCTATCTAGATTGGTCATAACTTTTCTTCCAAGGAGTAAGCATCTTTTAATATCATGGTTGCAGTCACCATATAGAGATCCAAAATTATATGCAAGTCATTATTGGACAACCTGGAAATAAAAAGGATTTATTCTCTCCAGGCTCTTTGAATGCTACCTTCTCACAAGTAAATGTTAACATGTCCCTACATACATTGCTTTCACTATTTCAATCTTGGTTGCCAAATACCTTTATAATAAATATTAATAATTGATAAGATTTTCTTTAGCTGACAAATCTCCTAAAAATCAACAAACAATGCATGAAATAGTAGCCCAATAAAAGTTCTTAATTAGGAAACTAGTCCCTTTCAGCCTAAAAGATTGCTTTATAGCTAGATTATCATTGTTTTGGTTTTTAGTTTCTCTAATTTTTATACACACACCCATATAATGCAAATATTTTCTTTGAAGAAAACTAAAGTATAAAAATTATTTTGCAGGAAAGGTTAACTATCCAGGTATCTTTTAAAACAAAGCACTTTTTTTTTTCTTTCTTAGTATTTTTTCAGAATGAGGAAAAACTTCAAGATGTGGAGTACTTTCTTTACAGAAAAGTAAAATCTCTTTCTTTACAGAATTCCTGCATTTTTCCAGAGTATTCTTTAACCTGAAAGAAGAATTATTGCATATTTTTTCACTATGTTCAATTTATTTTCTATCTTCTACACTGAACATGACTGCATGAAAAAGTTACTGGTATTCTTTGGGCTTCCCTGGTAGCTCAGTAAGGAATCTGCCTGCAGTGCAGGAGATCCGGGTTTGATCCCTGGGTTGGGAAGATCCCCTGGAGAAGGAATTGGCAACCCACTCAAGTATCCTTGCCTGGAAAATCTCATGGACAGAGGAGCCTGGTGGACTGCAGTCCATGGGGTCACAAACAGTCAGGCATGACTGAGCAACTAACACTAACACTATTCTTCTGTTTTCTTTTTTCTATCATTCTTCATGTACAATCTATGCATTAAATATAATCTTATATTTATATATATATAATATAATCTATAATATATATTACAATAAGTTTATATAATAATAAATAATTTAATCTAATAAGATTATATGTAATCTTATATAATATTATAAATATATAGATTATAACTCTTAAAACTATTTTATGAATGATCTTAAGAAATAAATAACAATTAAAATGCTGCTTTGTAAGTGATCATTTTATTTATATAAATCCAGATTATCCTTTTTATCTTGCTTAGGGAAAAAGGCAACCTCAGAAATCAATTGAAATCACTCTTTGGAATTACCATTTGATAACCTTAAAATATCATTGAACTGACCATGTTTTAACTGTTCACTTACTCTAATATTTATTATAACTTTAGCATATCTTATATAGTAAGCATATCAAAATAAATACACTTACTATAAATATACTTATTAGAAATGTTCAGTATAGAAGAAAGAAATTTAATATAGTGAAATTTATGAAATAATTATTTTTCAGGTTGAATAATAGTCTGGAAAAATACAGGAATTCTGTAAGTAAAGAGATGGTAGTAAACTCCACATCTTGAATGTTAGGTCCATGAATCAAGGTAAATTGAAAGTGGTCAAACAGGAGACGGTAAGCGTGAACATTGACACTTTAGGAATCAGTGAACTAAAATGGATGGGAATGAGTGAATTTATTTTAATTCTGATGACCATTATATCTACTACTGTGGCAAGAATCCCTTAGAAGAAATGGAGCAGCTATCATAGTCAGCAAAAGAGTCCAAAATGCAGTTCTTGGGGGCAATCTCAAAAATGACAGCATGATTTTGGTTCATTTCCAAGGCAAATCATTCAGTACATAGATATACAAATCCATGCCTCAAACATTAATACCAAAGAAGCTGAAGTTGAACTATTCTATGAAGATCTACAAGGCATTCTAGAACTACCACCAAAAAAAAAAAAAAAACCTGTCCATTTCATCATAGGGGACTGGAATGCAAAAGTAGGAAGCCAAAAGATCCCAAGAGTAACAGGCAAGTCTCGCATTGGAGCACAAAATGAAGCAGGGCAAAAGCTAACAGAGTTTTGCAAAGAGAACGCACTGGTTATAGCAAATACACTCTTCCAACAATACAAGAGAAGATTCTACACACAGACATCACCAGATGGTCAGTACCAAAATAAGATTGACTATATTCTTTGCAGCCAAAGATGGAGAAGCTCTATATAGTCAGCAAAAATAAAAACAGAGGCTGACTATGGCTCAGATCATGAACTCTTATTTGCAAAACTCAGTCTTAAATTGAAGAAAGTAGGGAAAACCACTAGGTCATTCAGATATAAAGTAAATCAAATCTCTTATGATTATACAGTAGAAGTGACATATTCAAAGGGTTAGATCTGGTGGACAGAGTGCCTGAAGAACTATGGATGAAAGTTCATGACATTGTCCAGGAGACAATGATCAAAACCATCCCTAAGAAAGAGAAATGTAAAACGCAAAATGATTGTCTGAGGAGGCTTTACAAATAGCTGAGAAAAGAAGAGAAACTAAAGAAAGGAGGAAAGGAAAGCTATACCCATCTGAATGCAAAGTTCCAAAGAACAGCAAGGAGAGATAAGAAAGCCTTCCTATGTGAACAATGCAAAGAAATTGAGGAAAACAATAGAATGGGAAAGACTAGAGATCTCTTCAAGAGAATTAGAAATACCAAGGAAACATTTCATGCAAAGATGGGCCAATAAAAGACAGAGCGATATGAACTTAACAGAAACAGAAGAGATTAAGAAGAAGTGGCAAAAATACACAGAAGAACTATACAAAAAAATATCTCAATGACTCAGATAAGCATGATGGTGTGATCACTCACCTAGAACCAGACATCACGAAATGAGAAGTCAAGTGGGCCATAGGAAACATCACTCCAAAAAAGCTAGTGAAAGTGATGGAATTCCATTGAGCTGTTTCACATCCTAAAAGATGATGCTGTGAAAGTGCTATACTCAATATGCCAGAAAATTTGGAAGAATGAGCAGTGGCCACAGGATTCAAAAGGTCAGTTTTCATTCCAATCCCAAAGAAGGACAATGCCAAAGAATGTTCGTACTACCACACATTTATACTTATTTCACATACTATCAAGGTCATACTCAAAAGCCTTCAAGCTAGACTTCAACAGTATGTGAATGAAGAACCTCTAGATGTTCAAGCTGGTTTTAGAAAAGGCAGAGGAACCAGATACCAAATCGCCAACATCCATTAGATCATAGAAAAAGCAAGAGAACTCCAGAAAAACACCTATTTCTGCTTCATTGACTATGCTAAAGTCATTGATCATTTTGATCACAAAAAAACTGTGGAAAATTCTTCAAAAAATGGGAATAACATACTGATGTTAAATTCAGATACTGAATAGATCTGATAGATAGAGTGCCTGATGAACTATGGACTGAGGTTCCTGACCTTGTACAGGAGACAGGGATCAAGACAATCTCCATGGAAAAGAAATGCAAAAAAGCAAAATGGCTGTCTGGGGAGGCCTTACAAAGATCTGGGAAAAGAAGAGAAGCAGAAGCAAAGGAGAAAAGGAAAGATATAAGCATCTGAATGCAGAGTTCCAAAGAATAGCAAGGAGAAATAAGAAAGCCTTCCTCAGCTATCAATGCAAAGAATTAGAGGAAAAGAATAGAATGGGAAAGTCTAGAGATCTCTTCAAGAAAATTAGAGATACCAAGGGAACATTTCATGCAAAAATGGACTCGATAAAGGACAGAAATGTATGGACCTAACAGAAACAGAACATATTAAGAAGAGGTGGCAAGAATACACAGAACTGTACAAAAAAGAGCATCATGACCCAGATAATCATGATGATGTGATCACTCACCTAGAGCCAGACATCCTGGAATGTGAAGTCAAGTGGGCCTTAGGAAGTATCACTACGAACAAAGCTAGTGGAAGTGAGCTATTTCAGTTTGAAATAGCAGTTGAGCTATTTCAAATCTTGAAAGATGATGCTGTGAAAGTGCTACACTCAATATGCCTCTTGAGAAACCTGTATGAAGGTCAGGAACCAACAGTTAGAACTGGACACAGAACACCAGACTGGTTCCAAATAGGAAAAGGAGTATGTCAAGGCTGTATATTGTCACCCTTCTTATTTAATTTATATGCAGAGTACATCATGAGAAACGCTGGGCTGGAAGAAGCACAAAATGGAATCAAGATTGCCGGGAGAAATATCAGTAACCTCAGATATACAGATGACACCACCCTTATGGCAGAAAGTGAAGAACTAAAAAGTTTCTTGATGAAAGTGAAAAGGTTGCTTTAAAGCTCAACATTCAGAAAACAAAGATCATGGCATCTGGTCCTATCACTTCATGGGAAGTAGATGGGGAAATACTGAAAACAGTGTCAGATTTTATTGTTTTGGGTTCCAAAATCACTACAGATGGTGACTGCAGCCATGAAATTAAAAAACGCTGACTCCTTGGAAGGAAAGTTATGACCAACCTAAATAGCATATTGAAAAGCAGAGACGTTACTTTTCCAACAAAGGTCCATCTAGTGAAGGCTATGGTTTTTCCAATTGTCATGTATGGATGTTGGGAGTTGGACTGTGAGTAAAGCTGAGCACCAAAGAATTGATGCTTATGAACTGTGGTGTTGGAGAAGACTCTTGAGAGTCCCTTGGACTGCAAGGAGATCCAACCAGTCCATCCTAAAGGAGATCAGTCCTGGGTGTTCTTTGGAAGCAATGATGCTAAAGCTGAAGCTCCAGTACTTTGGCCACCTCATGCGAAGAGTTGACTTACTGGAAAAGACTCTGATGCTGGGAAGGACAGGGGGCAGGAGGTGAAGGGGACGACGAGGATGAGATGGCTGGATGGCATCACTAACTCGATCGATGTGAGTTAGAGTGAACTCCGGGAGATAGTGATGGACAGGGAGGCCTGGCGTGCTGCGATTCATGCAGTTGCAAAGAGTCGGATACCACTGAGCAACTGAACTGAAGGCATGTGGAAAAGGAGACAAAAGAGGATGAAATAGTTGGATGGAATTCCTGACTCAATGGACATGAGTTTGAGCAAACTCCAGGCAATGGTGAAGGACAGAGAAGCCTGCCACACTTCAGTTCATGGAGTCACAAAGATTTGGACATGATTGAGCAACTGAACAACAATATTTTTCTTTAATAAATATCTCAGTCCATAGCAATAATGATTAAATTATGGCAACATGAATATTATCAGATCAATTATTCACAATGTACAAATACTTTTTCAGGAGAGACAAGTTAATGATAAAGTAAGATAAAATATTCTGCTTTAATAGATACTGTTAATCTGTTAATAATAGTTTGATTGTATAGAAATTAGTTTGTTGTTCAGTGGACAGTGAGGCAGCAGAAAAGTTTCAGGACAATGCTAAGGTTTTGGAAATATGTAATATGAACCAATTGTTAGTAATAATAATAACAGTAATTTTCTTATCTTATGAATTAACTTTCATTTTATTTTAATGATAAACAATTTACATTATCAATTGCTTCAGTTTTTCTTGTTATTTTAATAAAATGGGAAATACAGATAAATGATAAGCTTGCATAATGAAAGGAAGCTATATTTTAAAGTTGCCATGTAATACAACATCAAATAAATTTTCTTAGCATTTAATTTTAAACTCAATGATTAAAATTTGTTTTATCTTCATTCAACTCTGACATCTTTTATATCATTTTCTTACATAAATTATCCAAATACCTATGATTTTTAGAATAGGAAAATGGCTTAATTTCTATGTGAATTAAATACTGAGGCAATAAAATTTTGAAGAATTGTCATGCTGATATGTGAATTACAGGTGATCTCTTCCTTACTCAAATTCACTTTATTTAAAACCCTTCATCTACTTACTTCCATCTTTGCTTCTTTTCATATTATATAACAGAGAATCCACACCATTTTGAAAATTGAACTTGCAATTCAGAGATTTAATAATAAAATAACATTGTACAGTGGACTTTGTAGTAACAGCACAAGTAAAAATAAATCTACAGGGCAATTCAATAGTTTATCATATTTTATTTATTTTTCAATAAGATACTGTTTATCTTCCCAGGTCCCCTAATTGAAAGTTTCTTTCATGTCAATGTTGTAACTGTATCTTTTTTTCAGTAAAATGAATAGACCAAAAACTAATGAGATATATAAAATGACTATATAGAGAAAAATGATCTCCAGCAATACCCAGGTATTCAGAGAACAGACTTGCAAAATTCTGCCCCAGAAGACAAATATCTTTTTAAATAAAATAAAATCACTTCTTTGATAAATTACTAAATTGAAAGAAGTCTGAATTTAATTCACTGTAAAAAGAGTCAATACCATACCACTTTATCATAAAATGAGTAGCAAAATTTGCTAAACTGAAAGATTACATTATCAATCTTCTAAACACATGAAATCCTAAAATTCCCTCATTTTTAACTCTGTCCTCAAGCTATCCAATATAAATCTGTGGATGCTATATAAACGTGGGAAATCAAAATGTAAAAATGTGTATGCTTTCCACATTCAAGACAAGTGAATTAGTATTAAAATTATTTTGATTGATTACATAGATGTGCATTTTTTGATTTGAGACTAGCAATTTAAAATATGAAGTTTAGGAACCTAAATAACCTGTCAAATTCTTTTAGCAGATAGAATTTTATCCTCTATTTTTTTCATCTTGCCCCTGCCTCAACCTTGTCCCAGCAAAAGAAAAATGAATGTAATGAAAATGGAATCTGGAAAACTGTTATCAGAACCTCATAGCCTTGGTTTAAACAAGACTTCACAACTTACTAACTACATAATTTGGGCAAGTTACTTAATTCTTGTGATAGATTTTTGCTTTGTTTGTTTTGACTTAGTCGGAAAAGTTAGTAAATTAATACAAGGGTAACTTAAGTTTTAGGATACTTAAAAATAATGCACATAAAGTAAATATTATAGAGAATACATTGGGTACTTTTTTCAATATTTATCATTAATAAAATTATTTTAAAATATATTACTGTATTATACTCTATTTTTTTCTATAGTTATTCATTATAATTACGATAAAAATCATAAATTAAATGTTTGTTGCCAAGGAGATATTAAGAACATAGATGAAGCAATATGAATAACAAGGCTTAAAAGTACATTATTTCTTGAACTATGGTATGTATAGTGTAGACTTCTATCTTCCCTTGTGGCTCAGATGGTAATGAATCTGCCTGCAATGCAGGAAACCTGGGTTCAATCCCTGAGTTGGGAAGAAGCCCTAGAGGAGAGCATGGCAACCCACTCCAGTATTCTTGCCTGGAGAATCCCCATGGACAGAGGAGCCTAACAGGCTACAGTCCATGGGGTCACAAAGGGTCGGGTATGAATGAGCAACCAAGCACAACACATGTGCCAATAGAGTGAGCTTACAATGAACAGAAGATTTTATAATTAAGTAGCTTTTATCAGTAATGCAGAAAGCAAAGGTACTTGTAAAATAAACTCAAAATTGTGCAGACTGTGTATTACAGCTTCCACCAACACCTGCATTCTTAACAGCATTCCTATTCCTTAAAAANAACAGGCTACAGTCCATGGGGTCACAAAGGGTCGGGTATGAATGAGCAACCAAGCACAACACATGTGCCAATAGAGTGAGCTTACAATGAACAGAAGATTTTATAATTAAGTAGCTTTTATCAGTAATGCAGAAAGCAAAGGTACTTGTAAAATAAACTCAAAATTGTGCAGACTGTGTATTACAGCTTCCACCAACACCTGCATTCTTAACAGCATTCCTATTCCTTAAAAAGACCTCTTTGGCCTGCTCTGAAACTAATCTTAATTTAGGGAAACATAAAAAGTTGGCAGCAAAATTTAAAAATATGCTCAAAACAATAGATGTTACAAAAATTTCTCTCAAATGTAGACTTAGACAATGTGAATAACAGAAATAAGATGTATTTCATTTTCTTGATCTTATAACATCTAGTCTATTTTATATTCTGAACACCCTGCAGTTTCCTAAAAACTGTCACTCCCTAGAGAGTTCTGTGTCCTCCATGGCCAGATAATCTCCCATTGGACCAACATTCCTGTAGATAACAATTTTGACCCCTGGACAAACAAACAATTTCCTTAAGGCAATGGAGAGGGACAGAAGCAAGCAGATATTCCATGGTAGTTGACAAATGGAAATGTGAATGACATTTGGGAATATACTGAGAGAAGCCTCATTCAGTATTCACTGTGGATCAAATTTAACAAAAACTCTGAAGTTCCACTGGCATGAGGGATCATGGGATAGGATTTAGGGTAACTACAAATCCTGAAAGATGATGCTGTGAAAGTGCTGCCCTCAACATGCCAGAAAATTTGGAAAACTCAGCAGTGGCCACAGGACTGGAAAAGGTC
>SJYA01010947.1:0-11853 GCA_006410615.1 Neotragus moschatus
TGGGGTGGGGTGGGGGTGGGGGTGGGGCCTCGTGACTGGGGCCCTCAGGCTTTTAACTGGCTCCACACTCTGGCTCAACCACACTCAGCCTCCAGCAAACCATCGCCTGCAGGGCAAGTGTTCCTGGGGACTCCTGCTCTGGTGATGCACAACTCTCTGTCTTTGCCTGTCAGTCTCTCCAGTCGGGGTGGAGTCGGGGGTGGGCAGCAATTTGCCCTCTGACCTCCCTTTTCTTGCAGGTCTAAGAAGACTTTTTGATTTTTCAGTGTGTTCAGCTTTTCACCCATTAGAATGAGTGACGACATCCAAAGTTTCTTACTTTATGTTTTTTTAAAGTAAAGGAAAGTCACAGCAGTGCATGAGAACAGCTGGCCTGCACGAGCCATGTCCTGAGCCCCTCCTTGTAAGGCGAGGGGGCTGGACACCTTGACCTCCAAGCGCCCCCACCCAGCAAGCAACCACAGCAAAGGGAGTCTGGATCTCTGCCCTTCAGAGTCTCCCTGGCCCGGCCCAGGGCACAGATGCATCCAAGCACTCCCCCAGCAGAAAGGCACTTGAGACGTGGAAAGTCCTCTAGGAGAAAACACTCTGGGCTCACATCTGTCTCACCTGCCAAAGGACAAAGACGTGGCATGAAGGTGTGTGGGGTGCACCTCTACCCATGTCCCCTGCAGGCAAGAGGCCAGTACGAGCCTGAGGTGCTGGGGCATACGCCTAGAGTGGGGCCAGGGCTCAGCAGAGACCTCCGTGGGCCTCCACATGGCGTGGGGACCACCTCGGCCTCCTGCCTCACCCTCACCCGGGAGGGGCTTATTCCAGGTGCGACTGACCCCTCTAGAAACCAGACCTGACTGCCACCCCAAGGCAGGGTGACCGCACCTGCCTCTGGTTGGTGAGACTCGGCTGCATTCCACCTACCCCCTTGTGGTCTGTAATCTGTCCTCAAATGTCACTCCAATCCTGCCCTGGCCTATCAGCAGGAAGCCAGCACTGTTCAAGCTAATTGTGGATCTGGTAAAAAAAAAATGATCCAGAAAACAGGCAGGCTACCTCCTTGCCCAGGGCGAGGTGCCCAAAGCAGAAACCAGAACCGTATAATGATCACACAGCAAGGGTACAGGGCCTTCCCTAACCCTGCCCCCAAAGAGAGGGACACGTGGCAAGCACTCCCCCACCTGCCGCCCTGAAGCCCCAGCCCCCACGGAGGCGAAGGCAAGAAGCCACCTGTCCCTCCACCCCCAGCTCACACCCCCACCCTCACACCCTAGGCCAGCAGCTGCTGGCCTAGCCCACTCACACCACTTCAGATGTCAGCCTCGAGTGTTGAGGCTGGGCACCCCAGGAAACGTTGGGGCTGGTAGATGGGCACAAGTCTGTGAACAGTCAGACAGCCCTTTTCTTTTAAAGGACTTCAGGTCTGAACACTGACTTACAATTCAAGTCTTCAAATATTAAAAGCAACTTCCAGCAGCATGTTACTCTCAAAAAAAATTTTTTATAACAAAAACAAATAGTCAAAATGAACACAGGAAGTTGAAAGATGCTCATACAATGTGCAAGCCCCAGTGTGAGACGTTTACACACGACCAAAGGCAGGCGCAGACAACTCTGAGCAGGTTGCTCCAGGACCGTGGTGGGGGTGCCGGGCTGAACTTAGAACGTCTCAGACACAGAAAGGTTTGAAGGCTGGGGTGTGAGGTGGGGCTGCAACAGAAGGCGGGGTGGGGGGCGGGTTCGGTACCTGGACAGAGGAGCGGCGCGAGCTCGCGGGAGGGGCCAGACAACAGCCACGCCTTCAGAATGTCTCGGAACATAAACCTCCGAGTCAGGTGTAATTCTTCTGGCCATCCAACAGGCATTTACCAGTGTGGGCGACGGGTATGAACTTTTTTGTGTTAAAGAGCAGAACAGACTGTCAGCCGCGGGCATACAGCAGAGGCGCGACAGC
The DNA here is from genome assembly GCA_006410615.1 of Neotragus moschatus. Classification (NCBI taxonomy): domain Eukaryota; kingdom Metazoa; phylum Chordata; class Mammalia; order Artiodactyla; family Bovidae; genus Neotragus; species Neotragus moschatus. The sequence goes on from SJYA01010947.1 coordinate 1,949, forward strand.
TGGGCACCCCGCCGGGGGGACCTGGACCCAGGCCGGCAGCACGAGCCCCCGGAGAAGCACGGCCGGCGCCCACCTCATGGCGCCCTCAGAGCAGGGATGGCCCCAAGCGCTCGGAGTAAGGAGGCATCCGCGGTGCCAAGTGTGTGGGAGGCAAGCCGACGGCCCGGTCAGCATTCAGACGAAGCCTTGAGCGCAGGAGCGCTGGCAGCCCCGCGGGGCACGCGGTAAACACGAGCGTGTCACGCGCAGAACTGGCTCCGAAGTCCGTGGGTCGTTTATCAGAACAGAGCACGGGCAGCGGCCAGCGCGGCGGGATCAGACGTTCAGCTCGACCCGGGAGGCTGCAGGGCCGCACCGTGCCAGGCGGGGGCGCGGGGGCGCTCGGGGGCCGCCAGGAGCCGCGCACAGCTCCCGGCCTCTCGGCCCGGGCCCGGGCCTTGAGCCTCGGCCCGGCCGCGCCTGCCCAGCTCGCTCTAGGGTCCCGGGCCACACGCCTCACCCGCGGGCGCACCCCCAAACACACCTGGAGAAGGGCGTGGGCCCCGCGCCCTTGAGCTGCAGCTCCCAGCGCTCGCCGGCCTCGGTGCACACCTCGCCCAGGTACATGGCGGCGCCGTCGCCCAGCTGCCCGGCGAACTGGCCGAACTGGTGGCCGCAGTAGCAGTGCGCGGCGGGCTCGGCGCCCGGCAGCAGCGCGTTGCCGCTGAAGAAGAGCGCGGCCTCGGCCTCGCGCGCCTCGCGGGCGGCGGCGGCGGCGGGCGGCGCGCCCAGGCCCAGCAGCGCCAGCGCGGGCTCCGACAGCGCCACGACGCGCGGCCGCCGCAGGGGCTCGGGCCGCGCGCGGCTGAAGCAGGCGCCGGGCACTGGCCGCGGCGCGGACGGGGCGCCCTCGGGGCCGGGCGGCGGCGTCTCCACCGGCAGCGCGCGCAGGGCGCGGTTGTCGAAGCGCAGCCCGGCCAGCCAGCGGGGCGCGGGCTCCATGGCGTCGGCCAACGCGGAGCAGCGGGCGGACGGCGGGCGACGGCCGAGGGGCGGCGGCCGGGCGCGGGATACCGCGAGCGAAGCCGCTAGTGCTGCGCGGAGCGCAGCCATCTGAGGCGCCGCGGCGGCGGAAGCTCCACCGCCCCGAAAGGAAGTTCCTCTGCTCCGGAAGCCCCGCCGCCCCGACAGGAAGTCCCGCCCCGGGCTCGCCTCCCGATTTTCCAGGCCGCGCCTGATTGACAGGGATGCTGCAGTCCGTGGGGTCGTACAGTCGGACACGCCTGAGCCGAGCGGGACGCCCGCGGAAGCCTGGCTCTGACTGGTCGCGCCTTCCGCCCGCCTCCTTCCCAGGTCCTGCCTCGGGGACCGCGAGGTCCCGGCCGGACCCGGGGGAAGCACGCGGCGGGGACTGCCCCGCGCCACAGAGGCAGGTCACGGAGGTCCGTCCTGGGGGACTGCGGCCCGTCTGGACTGAGCGCTCCGGGCCGGCGACCGTGCCGAGTGACGGCCCCAGAGGACCCTCGGGGTGCCCCCCAATTCTGCGTGAAGCAGGACCAGCTTTGTTGGGGTCTGGCCCTTGACTGTCCTTTGCCCAGCGCACACAGGACAGAGGGGAAAGACAGCGGCGCTGGTCCAGATCTGGCCGGAAGTCAAGGGTCAGTTTCAGGCCAGGAAGGCTCGGGGGTGAAGCCGAAGCCGCGGGCGCGGCCGCTTCCTCTTCTAGCTGGCCGGCCCCTCTCCTCCTCCTGCCGGTCGCCTCCCCTCCCGCTGCCCTCCCCCGGCCCCGCTGCCCCTCCGCCCTCCGCTCTCCTGTCCGGCCTCCCTCCGGCCACCCCGTGCTTTCCCTTGCGCTTCTCTCTGAAATAAGCAGGCTCTTACTCTCCTGTTTCTTGTGTGTTTGTCTCCTCACCACGCTCTGGGAGGCCAGCAGCTGTGCTGATCCAGGCTGCAGTTCCCCCAGAAAACGCCCCCGTGGACGCCCAGGAGGCTGGGGCGGGTGCGGGGTGGGGAGGGCCAAGCCTGGCCTCGAAGGGCCCGCCCCAGGTGAGGAGTTGGGGTCAGTGTGCCGTGTGACTCCGGGGTCCAGTTCAGAAGAGCCTTGCCTGAAGAGGGTGATCCGCGGAGGGTTTCCAAAGCCCCCGCCCACCCGGGCCCAGAGCAAAACCTGAGACCTGGACAAACTCCAGACCGCCCTCCTGTCCGGGCTGCTCTGTCCAGCAGCCCAGATCTACATCTGACATGGGGGGGCCGCTGCATAGCTCCTAGACCTCGTGTGATCCCCCCACTCTGCCCTGCCAGCTTCGGTCCTCCTCCCTGAGAGAAGCAAGGATGCCACAGTCTGCCTGGATGTCAGGGACAACGCGGTGAGGGTCTTGCGGGTGCTTGGCACCCAGAGCTGCCTCCTATAGCCCGACAGCTTCCCTTCCCCCTGGGCCCTTCTCACCTGGCCTGCGGGCAGAGTCCTCCGTGCCCAGCCTCCTTCCTAACTGCCTGAGAGACCAGCCTGAGCTCCCCCTCTTCCTGGCCCACCTCCTGCCCCTGCCCTCGGCCCGCCCTGCCCACACTCTGGAACCTGGTGGGCCTGGGTTTTGAGAGCCTGTGGGTGCCAGGCTCTGCGTCCTCCTGGCCGTGCACAGCAGAGGGATCGTCGGGTTGGTTCCAGTGGTCCCAGCAGGTCAGCTCGGGAGCGGCAGTGGCTCTCCCCACCCTGCAGCCTTGACTCTGCCTGCCCATTTGGCCGCCCAGCCTCTGGACCTTCCTAGTCTGTCCTGTACAGGTGCGTCCACAGGCCCTGCTGTGTGGGGCTGAGCAGGCCCCTTCCTGGCCCCTCTCTGGAAACTCTGCCGACAGGCAGACGCGCTGAATGAGGCCGGGCCCACCTAGGCCTGTGGGCCCGGGTGTACACGCACAGCCCCCTGTTGTTGGTGCCCCTGTGTGGCCCTGACTGCACCCCCATTATGGACCCTGGCCCCCTGGGCTCCCAGACCCCTGGGAGCACCGTCCTTTCCCAGAGTGCTCAGGCTGGCAGCGGTAGGCCAAGAAGATGGGTCTCTGGGGCCTCAGCCTTCTCCCCAGCCCTCAGCCTGGAAAGCATGTCAGCAAAACGGGGTGCTTGTGGGCAGGGGGGGTGTCAGCAGAGCCCCCAGCCCCCCAGGCACTCACCTGCGGCCAAGGACAGGCTGAGGGGCAGCCAGTAAAACTGGTCCAGGAGGTCCACACGGTCATCGCAGCAGGCCTGCAGCGTGTGGCTGTCCGTGTCCGGCAGGTCTGCCGGCAGCGTGGTGCACAGGGCCAGGCTGGGAGGCCAGGCCCCCTGTATGCTCCGGCCCCAGCCAGGGGTCACCTGTGGGGGGGCACAGGCTCAGGGGTCACCCGTGGGGGGCCCCAGGCTCAGGGGTCACCCGTTGGGGGGCCCAGGCTCAGGCCTGCTACGCTGGCCACCCCTGGCCTGTGTTCTCTGATGAGGTCCTGGGACCCAGTCTCTAGTTCTACTGGCACCTCTCAGAGTCCAGCACCCCCCGCCCCCCAGTCTCCACTGGCCATACCCCCGTCGCAGAGGGGCCGGGTGGGGGCAGAGAGGCCAGCACCTCCCTTGTGAGCACCTGGGTGGGCGCACAGGCCCCTCTCCTGAGGTCTGGTCAGTCCACTTTCCTCCAAGTACTTGTCCTATATTTGAAAGATGAAACCTTGTTTCTTTTCTGCTTGTCAATGTGATACAGACTTGCATTGGATACATTAAAATTCCCAGGGTGAAGATTCACAGTAGCTCTCCAGGCCTCAGGCTTGGCTTATTTTGTACCTAACTTGTGTCTGGTGTTGTGGTTCCTCCTGGCCTTTGGGCCCCAGGAGCTGGCACCTGAGCGTAGTCTCTGGGCAGGGGGGCCTGGCCCCGGCCTTCCCTCCCAATCTCTGATGCTGACATCTCTTGTTCTCGCCAGTGTGACACACAAACTGTCTCTACACCCCCGGGCTGCCGGCTGCACCCTGGAAGGGGGCGTGGGCTCCCCAGTGGGCTGACACACTCGCCACTGGGATCTGAGAGCGGCCCCTCCTGGGGAGATGTGGCCAGGAGGGCTCAGAGCTCTCGGGGGATCGGGGTCCGAGAAGGGCCTGCAGGTGACCGAGCAGGTGGCTCACGACCTGGTCACTGTCCCGTCACCCTCAGGCCTCCTCCTCCAGAAGAGGCTGCCCCGCCTTGGGTTCTTACCACTGCCATTACGCTGCCCCAGTGGGTCCCGCCTGGCCCTCACCTGCCTGCCTTGTCTTTTCTGCCCTCCTCTCTTGCCCAGCTGCCCCCCAGCTTGGGGCTGGAGGGACCCTGCAGGGTCCTCACGGGCAGCAAGAGGCCTACAGGGTGCAGACTTGTAGGATGAAGGGTCAGAGTCCAATTGGTCCCTCCTGCTCCCCACTCCCGGCCAGGCCTTAGGGGTCCCAGCCCCACTGCCTGCACCAGTGGAGAGAAGACCCCTGGCAGGAGGAGGCCTGTTGGGGTCCAGCCCTGGTGGATCCAGGGTGATTCGAAGGGGAGATGGATAGGCGAGGAAAAAACTTATTTATTTAGAAATATAAGATTTAGGAAATAATAGTATAGTAGGAAAATTAAGTGGAGAAAAGAGGCTGAATATATTGGTTTACGTGGAAAGCCAATAAAGTTCCAGACAAGGAGCTTGCACCATCTGTGTTGGGCCACAGGCGCCCGCTTGAATAGCAGAGAGTGCCCCGCCTTGGGCTCCCTCTTGCGCGGGTCTCAGAAGCCCGTGCAAGTAAGTCGACTCAAGCCCGTGCAAGTAAATCGACTCGGTGAGCCTCCATGCCCCAGATGGGAATTCAGCCCGAAATTAGAGGGAGGGAGAGGGAGCTGGAAAGAATCGACATGGGGGAGGCCAGGCTTGTGCAAAAACCCCCTCCAACTTTATTATTTTAAAGGTGTTTATATACCCTAAATTTTACATAATAGAAGATACAGAGTCACGCAGGGGCAGCTATATCTTTTTGTTACAAAAGGTCTCAGGTGATTTACATTATCTTCTGGCCAAGAGGCCTGTTAACACTTTTTGGCTCTCTTTTTTAATGAATGTTAATCTCGTTTCCCTGAAGTGTTTCTTTAATCTGCATCTCCTTAAAGCACTAAAGTTACATCCCTATAGAACAAAGGTGCGGTGGGTTGTAACAAAGAAGATACTCAACTCAAAGATCTAATGTTGCTGTTTTTCTATATCCCAACTATATCAACAAAAGATATGAAAATTTGGCAGCAAGTATTGGCTCAACAAATGAAACCTTTAATCAGTCCTATTCTAATGATTTTAACTCCTAGGAAGCCCCTACATTCCTAGGATGTTTTAAGCTTCCTGTTGGGAGGCCTCAAACTATCACATGTGCAGCTGTGTGAGTCCTGGAGGCAGGCTAGAAAGCCATCAGAGGGGTTTTTTGATTGAAACAGTCTTTCAAATGCAGAAGACTAAAGCCCTGAGTTGACTTTTTCCAGAGAATGTCAGAAGAGTGGAAAATCAGGCAGATTCTTATATTTTGGGGGTACATGCTCAGGAAATGCCAGGGGGAAAACCTGAGATCTGACTCGTCCTTGCCCATCAGGTCTCTACCGCATGACCTTGTCACAGGTGGGATTCCTCACGTTGGCTTTTGGCAGAGGCCCAGTAGCCCTGGGGGCCCCCGGCTCACTATGCCCGCTGGCCACTCTTACGGGCCTTCGACTCTGCCCCTCTGAGCTGGCCTGGGGCAGAGGAGCACATAGGAACCCAGTGCGTAGCTGAGCATGTGTTCCCGGGGGACGGCTCCTCTCCGCTCTGGGCTTTCTGGGCAGATCTGAGCTGCAGGTCCTGGCCCACCTCCCACTGGATGGGCTGGGCTGGGCGGCACTGCAGGGTGGGCCTCAGGGTCAGGCCAGAGCCCCCCGGCAGTGGGGGGTGGGGGCGGTTGGGAGATTCCAGCATGTTGGCGCCTCCCCGACCCATCTGTCACTGGAGCCCCTTTCCCACACATTTCACAAGACAGCTTCCAAAATTACATTTTATTTCAGTTTCTAAGAGACGGGTATACGAGCATGTGAGTGACAGCAACCTGGTCCAGCCCGTGGTGTGGATTTCACATCTGGACACTGAGTCAACACACACACAATCAGACGTGGCCATGGGCCCCAGACGCTGCGCCCATAGGAGACCAGGAGACACGCAGACAGGTGACGATGAGGCGAGTGTGTGTGCAGGCTGGGTCCCGTGCAAGGTGGACGCCCTGCTGGCAGCCACCATCTTGTCCAGAGGGCAAAGGGCGACCCCGGGGTCCCTCTGCCAGCAGCACAGGAAGCAAGATCAGCCACCAAGAGGGTGGAGCCCTGGACCCCCAGCAGCTGGAGGCAGGCGTGGGGCTGGCCTGGCTGCCCACATGTTCATCTTCCCAGGACTGAGATTCAAGAAAAAGACGTTCTCTATCCCAACCAGGTTTAAGGCTAGTATTTCCTGACATTTGCTTCAGTTTAAGTTAAAATTACCTGAGTAAAAAAGTTTCAGACATTTTTAAAAGCCCCAAACACACAATCTCTGCAGGCAGAGCTGCTGCTGGCGCTTCCTGGGGGCCTCAGCCTGGCAGAGTCGCCCCCAGAGGACACCCCAAGGCTGCACGGCTGCAGCCCGACCCCCCGTGAGCCACCCCTGCCGCACCTTGGAGAGAAGGCACGGAGAGGAAGGGGCTGGTTGGACTCCCGAGCCCTGCCCCCGCCCCTGCCCAAGCTGTCCTGCCCGTGAGCCTCCTAACAGCCCACGGGGGAGGTGCGGGGCGGAGTGGCTGCGGGGAAGCCGGAGCTCAGACAGTGAACCGATTCTTTTATTTGGGCGGGCTGGGGGCGGGCAGGCGAGGCTGGGCCGGGACCCCGGCGGGGCAGCCCTCAGCGCTGTCGCGCGGGCTCCGTCTGTCCTGCTACTTGTGCGGCCAGGCGTCGGAAAGCCTCTGTAGGCAGTGCCGGGCGGCAGGCAGGGCCAGAAGCAGGCTGGCGGCGCGGCGCCCCGTCCAGTAGAGGCCGTAGCCCAGGAGGCCCAGGGCAGCAGCCTTCACAGCCAGGCGGGACACTCTGCCAGAGGTGGACGGCGGGGGCACGCTGGGGAGGGAGGGCGGGCTGGGCTGGCTGGGGGGGCGGTCCCAGCCCCCAGCCCGGCTCTGTGGGGGGCGCAGCACTCACGTCATGATCTCCTGGATGTTGAGGTCGGTGGTCCAGTTCTTCTCGATGCCGGGGACGTGGCCCATGCCTACGACGCCGACCACCACGGAGGGGACGCACTTCCTGGGCTCGGCTGGGGCGGGAGACGCATGAGCACCCGAGCACCCCCGCCTCCCGCGGGGTCCCGTGCCCGCAGGCGCTGTGCTCACCGTCGGAGGCGCGCGGCAGCTCCAGGCGGCGGGCAGCCTGGCGCAGCATGTAGGTCAGGTAGACATCGCGCTCGGACACGATGGTGCGGTGCAGGTCGGGGAACTCGCCCACCATCTCCGCCATCATCTGCTCCAGCAAGTCCTTCTGCTTGCAGCGCTCCACGTCGTCCTTGCTGGGGGGAGGCGGCCGGCGCTGGGCGGCGGGCCCGGGTGGGGATTCCCCCCCCACCGGGACGCCGCGGAAGGACATCCCGCCCGGGAACTCGGGGAGCAGGCTTCACGGCGGGGCGGGCCGGCCTCACGGGGGTGGTCACTGTGGGTCACATCCGGCCGCTGGCCGCCTCCCCAGCCGGGAGGCCTAGCGGACCTACCTGATGGGGTCCGACAGGAAGCACAGGCCCCAGGCCAACTTGACCTTCTGCCAGAGGGAGAGGGCGGCGATGGCCCGCTTGAAGGTGACGGGGATGGGCCGGTCGCCCAGGTGGAACTTGCAGAACGGCACCCTGCTGGCCTTGGTGGACGCGGGATGGCGGGGTGTCGGTGGGGGACCCCGGGGCGGCTCCCGAGCCCCAGCCCCGGCCGCCCGGACCCACCTCCTTGAAGGCCTCTCGGAACTCGCCGCCGGGGGCCACGCCCAGCTGCGCGGTGATGTGGGCGGACACCTTCAGCAGCAGCATCTGCATCAGCCCGGAAGCGACGCCATTCTGCGGGCGGGGGTGTGTCAACCGCGGGGCCTGGCGCCGGCGTGGGGCGGGGCTGGCCGCCCACAGGCAGCCGGGGGCGTGTCCACCACCTGCGCTCAGGCTGGCCGGGCTGGCGGCAGACCCGCGGCCCCACGGAGCCCACTGCCCTCAGCCCTCCACCCCAGACAGAAGTCCCTGCCCACACCTCCCTTGGCGCTGTGTCCCTGGGGAGGAACACGCAGTGGGGGTCTCGGCTTCGGGGTCCAGGCCACACTGAAGCCCCCTCCCCACCCGCATGACCTGCCGGGGCCCCCAGGGCCGGAGCAGCTCCCGCCGCAGGGTTGGGGGCCAGCAGCCTCTCCTCTGGCCCCTCGGGCAGAGCCCGGGCCCGGCCCGCCCGTTGGCCGCACCTGCCTGATGGCCTGCTGCAGCTTCTCCAGGCTGATCTCCTTGGCCTCGCGCAGCAGCGTGCGCTCGTCCATCTTCAGCATGGACACGCGGTACTGGCACAGCTCCACCACCACCACGTCGGGCTGCACCTCCCGGATGGTCTGCCGCGGACACGCCGGCTCAGGGGCCGGCCCGACCCAGAGCCCCGCCCCGGACGTGCCCGCCCGCAGCAACCCCACTCCCGGCTCAGCTTCGCACACAGCTCAGCACGTGAAGCCCGAAGCTGAGAAGGGGCGGCAGGTCTGCCTGCCCTGCGGCCTCACCTTCGCCACATCCCGCTTGCTGTCATCGNGCCCCGGACGTGCCCGCCCGCAGCAACCCCACTCCCGGCTCAGCTTCGCACACAGCTCAGCACGTGAAGCCCGAAGCTGAGAAGGGGCGGCAGGTCTGCCTGCCCTGCGGCCTCACCTTCGCCACATCCCGCTTGCTGTCATCGCTGAAGTGGGCCGTGCCCACCACGTACACCCGGCTCCCGTCCTCGGCCACCAGCTCAGTCACTGTGCGCGGAAGGTTGGGCCGCTCGCGCCGCCTCTTCAGCTTCATCTCCAGCAGCAGGTTGAATGCGTCCACGTCGGCTGTGGGACAGCGAGCCGCGGCTCACGGACGCCCGCCCACATGGGGGTCCCTCCCAGGCTCGAGCTGCTGGTCCTCACCCACCAGGATGAGCGTCAGGGTAGGAGCCCCAGGGTGCCGAGGGGCCCAGGAGAGGCCGCGACTCTGAAGCCCCCAGCCCACCAAGACCTTGCCCAAGCCCCACCCTATGGGGACCCTGGGGAGCACGCACACAGGTTCTGGGGGTCTCCGGGGAGCACTCTGGGCACTGCCTCTGAGGCTCCTGAAATCACGACGGGCTCTGTGTCGACCTGCGGAGGGAGGAAGCGCTGAGGCTGTGCTGCCCCCAGGGCTGTGGGACCGCGGGCTATGTGCCTCCAACACGCTCCCAGTGGCACCCGGCGTGGCCCTCAGCTGGCCAGCAACACGGCGGAAAAACCGGTGAGGCGCCTCTGGGCACAGGAGCTGGCATGACCCCGGGAGCCCCCGCACCCGCCACTGGGCCTCTGACCTCGCGGGGTTGCTGCTCCTCCGGCTCCTCCATGGCTGGCTCTGGAACCAACACGTGAAGCCTGAGGAAACAGGGGCCGTGTCCTCACCTGGGGCCCAGGGCTGGGTGTGGGGCTCGGCGTGCCAGGGGCTCCAGTGTCTGGCACGACCTGAGGACAGGCCCTAGGCCCTGGGCGTGGAGCGGGGACGCCAGGGCAGCCAGCCCGGAGTCGTCCACGGTGGGAGAAGGCGCACCCGCCCCGCTTGCCCAGCAGGGGGACACCCCACGGGCCCACGGGGGGGGGGGAACGCACCCGCCCCGCTCGCCCAGCAGGGGGACACCCCACGGGCCCACGGGGGGGGGGGGGA